>JAPHNG010000184.1:0-11000 GCA_027405835.1 Asclepias syriaca
TATTAGCCGGTAGTAGAGTTACAAAGATCACATTGGATTGAAAAAATGCCCCCGGGGTGTATCATCAAATCATGGTTAGGGCTTTCTAATTTGAAGCCCATTTCTCTTTTTCGGGCATCAAGACCAGCCCCTATACCACACCATCTCAAAATCTCCTCACTCAACAAATTGGCGGAGGAGTATACACGGGTTTGGTGTTGTCGACTATCACCTAAGTATCGAGTAATGGTTTCTAAGAAGGTCCGCTCAGAATGGCTAAGGGAAGAAGAGTGTTGGATTTGCGTCCATTGATAATCTTCACTAACGCTAGGACGGAAAGGGAAACCTATCTTAGATTCAACCATCACTCATCTCCCTTTAAAATCTACCTTATTAGGCGGAGAATCAAAAAGTTGGATTTTATTCCTATGGGGGAGAAGTGAAAGGATATTGTCAGACATCCTTAGAGAAGAAAAAAACATTCTAAGGATGTTCATAGAAAGCTCAAAACCTAGTCTACGACATAAACAAATCAAAGCAAAAAGAGTCTGGACAACATTAGGATGGATTTGCCCAGGTTGAACTCGGGCAAACACCAAGAAATCTACAAAGGCTGGATCCATGGGAAGCCTAAGTTCTACTTAGAAGTGAGCAAGAGAAAGCGGGATATGACAAAGAGACATTCTATCTGCCTCGGGAACTTCGAAAAACATACAGCTACTAGGATCTATACTATAACTACATATCAAGAGGATTCTCCACAATTATCTAGCAATAGAGCAAAAGAAATGTGATAAACAAATCCAGGGAAACTTCAAAAACTCTATGCACCAATGTAAAGTTTGTAAAACAATTCAGGAAATCTTTTGCACATGAGGAAAGATAATTTTGATTTTTTTCCCATCCACTAGTGCACGCATATAATATATATATATATATATATATATAGACATTTGTAAATATGCATCTTTGCTGCATGCATAGAGAACAGATTAAAGATGAAGATAACTTACATAGAAAGAATGGACCTGCAGTATACCAGTTATACTTCAGAAGATAAATAAATGTTTATATAACTAATAAACTTGATACCTTGCATATTGTAGATAGAGTCTCTTCAATCAAGGAATGGGAGTCAAAATCTTCAAGATGCATAACCAGAGCCTTTAGGGCTGTTTCAGCAACATGAGAACCAGACCTATCTGTGGCAATATGTGAAAAATCCTTTGCTGAGCTTCTTAGGAAGCCACAGAGGTGCTCTACAGAACAGCCTTCCAAAAGAGTCTGTAAAGTGTGGCTAATGATGTAATCAGTTGCAAGTTCTACTTCTTTTCCTCTAGCCTCATCCAACGCATTTCCACATATAACCAACCTTTCCTCTAAATCAATTTCAGAACCTTCAATAACATTTGAAATCTCTGCAAAATATTTAGCTGTTTCTGGATCAACCTGCTTCCTATAACAAAAGACCAAAAACATGAGAACATATAGCAAGCACAATTTTCCATCATAAAAGTAATCAAGTAGTAAAACCAAATAGAAACCTGACAAATGATGCCTGTTGCACAGATGAATGTCTCTCAGTTTTGAGAGTTTCATCCCGTTGATTACCATATTTCTTAGCCAAATTCTCTTTCCGGTAACCATCACCTTTGCTCATGGCCTTTTTCCCCTTTTTTCTTCTTATTCCTTCCTGATGATATGAATGATCTTCTCCTGCCGCCATAAGTAACAGTATACTATGTACTCTCCCTTTGCTTAAACCTTTCGAACTAATAAACCCTGTTTACCAGCATGCGTCACTTATTAACCCTAGTAATCAACATAATTACCAAACATGGAACTCAATACAGAGAAACGCAAGAATGAAGGCTGCCAATTAAACAAAACAAAAAAGAAGAAAAAAAAAAAAAAGTAAACTGTAGATACCAACACGAATAAACACACCTATAGAATTAAAAGGAAATTGTAAATGATGAAAGTGCTCGAGCAGCGGCCGGGAGCTAGCAGCGATGGAGTGTCGGCGTACCAAGTCGGGAGCGAAGGGTAAACGTACCGGATAATTCAAAATTTTGGATTTATTAATAACTGTGAAGCCCATTTAAATTTTATGTTTAGATAGAAGCTGATGCAGCCCATAATATTTGAACCCAATAACTGGGGTACAATAATTGGGCCAAGTTTCAACCACAATTCATGAAACTCTATTTTCGAAAAAAAAAAAAAAGAGAAACCGAGAAAATGAAGATGAAGTACAATAGAAAACTTCGAGATAATCGGCATAATTTGTAACAGGTGTAATAGTTTCTTTGCAGCAGGCCTGAAATTAACGGTTCAAAACCCTATCCAGGAACTGAAACAATGCAGCCCTGAAAGTCTGGTTGAAAACGATGATGCTCCAAAATCCCAAGAAGCCGAAACCAAAACCAGGTCCAACCCCAGCATAAAACCAAGTGAAGTCAATTTTCTGTTGACTGTTACTTTCAGTTCTTGGTCTACGTCCAATGGTGGACGGTTTATCATCAAGACAGATTTTTGAAAGTGGTATTCCGCAGAGACCGTCATTTCCTGAATAAATGGACGGATCATTCAAGGTCTGAAGTTGATTCCCAGATGGAATTCGTCCCGATAACTTATTGATGGACAGGTTCAGGTGGCTCAAAGCATTTAATTTGGACAAACTCAAAGGAATTGACCCAGAAAATTCGTTTCTTGATAAATCAAGGGACTCAAGTTGTGTCAGATTTCCGATGCTCTCTGATATTCTTCCCTCAAGATAATTTCCAGAAAGATTCAAACTTTTTAACCCTTTAAGCTTAAAAATCTCATCAGGGATATTCCCAGTTAACTTGTTTTCAGAAAGCTTAATGGATTGAAGAAATGGCAAAACAGAAGAATACTCACGTTCCGAACCTTTCATGGAGTCTGCAACTTTCTTGCAAAATACTGCAAACTTTCGTGCCTAATTGTCTGGTTGGAGGATCATAAATCATGGAACTGAAGTTTCCAAAACAATGAGGGATAGTTCCTGATAAATTGTTTCCTCCCAGGTTCAGCAACCGAATAAATTTGAAATGGCAGAGCTTTGGAATATCTCCATAGAAATTATTAGATTGAAGCCTTAGAAAAACCATAGACCACTTTTCAATCCATGGAGGGATAGTGTCTTTCAATTCATTTTCACCAAGATCAAGTATTCGCAATTTTTAAGTTCTTGAAATGATGAGGGAAGCTTCCCAACAAGTTTGTTTCTTGCAGCTGTAAAGTACAAGATTAGTTAAGTAACCCATTGTGTAAGGAATTTCACCCGAAAGACTGTTTTTGATAAATCTAGCACCAACAGGTTTTGGAGTCTGCCCAAGCAAGAAGGGATTGTTCCTGACAATTGATTGTCTGATAAATCTATGAATGTCAGACTTTGTAGTTCACAGATTTGCACCGGAATCTCACCCGTAAATCGATTATTGTAAAGTAATAGATTATCAGTGATGGATTCAAGCTTCTGTCAATGACAGGAATATTTCCTTCAAAAACATTTCCTGAAATATCCAGCACATAAACTTGGGATGGAAACGAGAGTAAAGGCCCTGTGAAGTAGTTTGATTTCAAATTGATTACTCTAAGAGTGGTTTTAGATTCATCAAACGTTGGAATTTTCCCACTAATGTTGTTGTAGGACAAATCCAAGTCATGAATGTCGGAATAAATCTTCTCAAACCAATCAGGTAAAGTATCTGAAATGCTTGCATTCCACATGATTAAGCTTTTAACCTGCATTTGAGTCTTCAACCATGGAGGAAATGAGGGCCAACTTTTATCGATGCAAGATCAATACTTTCGAGTTGGAATGGAGGAATCCATTCAGAACTCGTTCTGACAACAAGTGGATTTGATGACACAGAAAGAAACTTCAACTTTCTGAACTTGTTGAAATGGAGTTCTGATATCTCTCCCGACAATAAATTATTACTAATGTCCAGCTTCACTAATTCTGAAAGTTGTCCGAGACTTACCGGAATATTGCCACTAAAGTTATTGTTACTGATATCCAACTCCTTCAAATTCAATAGTCTTCCAATCGTGGATGGAATTGTCCCAGAAAATGAATTGAAAGAACTTTCAAAATCTCCAGCTTTTCGTACCTTTCCACTTCACTGAACAAGTTACCATGGAAATTGTTTGAGATGAAGTAAAACTCCTTCAGACTACCAAGAATGCACCCGGATGGGTTATTTACAATCAAGCTCGGAAAATTGGTTCAGACAAATCAAGAACTTGTAAATTGCACATATCAGCTATGGTAACTGGAACTGTTCCTTCAAGATTGTTCCCTTCCAAATTGAGAGACACTAGAGAAGTCAAGTTACCAATGCAATTAGGAAGTAGCCCATGAAAGTAATTATCACTAAGATCCATATCCACAGATTCTTTAACTCACAAATCGAATCTAGTATCGAAGTATTAAACGAGTTTGATGATAGATCAAGAAAAGATAAAGATTTCAAATTGTGAAATGGGCTAGTCGTATCAAAGTTGTTATGATCAAGACGAAGTTCCTCCATGCCAGTAAGATTAAAGCATCCAAAAAGGGATAGCAGAAGTGAAGTTGTTCCATCCAAGATTCAGTGAAGACAGGGAAGTGAAATTATAGTATGAAAGAGGAGGAAATGTACTAAGTTCACATCCAGCTAAGGTTAGTGAAGACAGAGATGGGAGCATATTGAGTGATTTCAACCAATCAGGAGCTTCTCCGAGGTACACTCCAGACAAGTCCAAGGTTTTCAAAGAAGAAAGATTAGTTATCCAACTGAGACTGTCAACGAACAATCTAGAATATGAATATCCGACAATGAACTGAAAAGAGTAGGATACAAATGGAGCATAACCGATATGAAGTTGCTGCAATTTCAAAAGATTTCCAAGATTCTGAGGAACCCTTCCTCCAAAACCAGAACTTGAGAGGTTTAAATATTTCAAATTCTTGAAAGAACCAAAGAATTCGGAATGGATGTTCCTGAGAAATTGTTCATGCTAATGTCTAAATAATGCAGGCGTTTGAGATTCACCAAAGAAGGATTTATCTTACCTCTCAAACGGTACAGATTAAACGTGCAAAATAATCCGTGTCATCAAAATACATGTCAAGATCAAAGGAAAGAGGATTTCGTAAATCAAGATTCACAACATGACCTGTTTTGTTGCTGCAAACAATTCCTTCCCATGTACAGCAATCTGCACCGTCTATCCATGAATTCAGCCTGTTTTGATCATGCATTATTAGGCCATTCTTGAACTCGAGTAGAGCTGGTTTTCAATCTTCTGCATCTTATAGTAGAAAAACTCTGTTTGCAGCTAGCAAATTCAGGTATGCTAACCAAGAAGAAAAAAAACAGCAAAACACCATGTTTCAGATATCCATTTTTTTCTTCTTCTTCTCCAAACTCATCCATTGGTTGTATGCACTTATAAGAAGAAAAAACTTCATACAGAAACCTGTTTTTATCAATTAATTGCAGGATAAGGATAAAAATACTTCTGATAAGTACCTTCAACCTGTTCTGAATTTGATGTTCGAAATATAGAAGACTTAGTAAATGAGAAAAAGACCGAAGTTTCCAAACAAAAAAAGGACATCTATGTAATCCAGCCCAATTTTTCACTCATAGAAAAGCTAAAAAGGAAAGTAGCCCACGGGCTATCACTCCCCGTCCATACTATATTTAGAATATTTCGGCCCAATTTACAATAAATATGTATATATTTTTTAGAAAGAATTAAGATGGGATATATTTTTTAAGTTTCATTTTAGAAAAAATAAAATTCAACACCCAAATTCACTTAAATAGGAGAATATATGCCTTGAGATTATATATATACAAAAATAAGAGTGATTCTTGAGTTTTTTTTTCCCTTTTTTTTTTGTGTTAGTATTTTTTATTTCTGAAATTATCTTAAATTTATTGGCATAATTCATACAGTTTGATTTTCTTGCTGGAAGAAATAATAACATCGAATTTTAAATAGTTACATATAATGATTTAGAGATTAAACTGTTAATTTTATTTAAATTTTAAAAATTCTTTAACTGTTCACTTACATTTTTAAATTAAAAATTCTTAAATTTATTGAAAATCTTTTTGTATAAATATGATTGGTAAGTAAATACATATCATAAATAAGTTATATATTTTTCGAATGAGTCAAATATTAATAATAGAGAGACAGCTTCATCAGTTTATCTTCCCATGTGATATTTATTATATATATATATATGTTGAGTCGACATAAATTTCCCCAAATAGGATAACCGATTTGGGAGATCAGAAAACCTCTCCGGTGACATAAATACCCCTTTATGGACTCCATAAAGGGGAGACGTTACACCATTAAACCTCTATTTATACCCCGTTACACCTTAAACGGTTAAAACGGTGGAATTATTATTCATAAAAGGTCCATAACGGTCCATTGCCATAATAGCCCAATCAATGATCAAGCCCATATAAAGGAGAGATCCAAACAGAAGGTAAGGACGATTCCAACTTTTCCAGATATCCATTATACACACTACTAACTTAAGCATCAGAGAGTTCACGGGGTATAAACTCCCCACTGAACTTGTTTTGCAGGTTGATCCACAGCTAAGTGTGCTACCCCGAAGTACCACATAGGCTCAGCGAAGTATCACATCCCTACACTTATACTTCGCCAATTTGTTTACATAGCTCTCCGAGACCCCTACACTCTGAAATTACCTTTTTACCCCTTGACAGATTCGTGCAGAATCAGTTTGGTTCCGTTACCGGGAACTTTTTCTCTACTCAACATTCACCTCACTTTCTACTTATCATGTCTCGATCCGAAGGACACACAGTTCGTCAATCTTCTCACCAGCAAGAGAAGACAAGGACAAGAATTTCTGCTTCTTCTGCTTCAAGTTCTGGTCGTCGTCCAGTGTCGGAAAGGCTTGGACCGTTACCAGAAACGTCCCGACGTTCGTCTGACTTGAGAGACCAACTCAACTCCAAGCGGATAGAAGAAGCAGAGAAAGAATTAAGGAGGTTACGTCAACTCCAGCTAGATGAAGAAACCAAGCGAGATCAGAAACTCTCTCAAAAATGGCTACAGTTGAGAGCAGAATTCCGGCAAGCCGGGGTAGAGCTTCCCCCACCAAGGTTGCCTGGAGGTTTAGATCACCCACAGCGGACCCACACCGCAACGAAAAAGGACGATAGGCGTAGAGCACATGCGAGTAGAAAATCAACTGCTAGCGAAGTAGGGGAAAGTCACCACTCCTCTAAGCCAGTGCATAAAAAGACCGCTAAAAAGCGATCTCCCGAAGGCAGCCCGGAAGTTGCCAAAAATCCTACAAAAGTCTAAAAGTCCAAATCAATTGAGATGGGGCCTTTCGTTAAATGGATTCGAGACGTTGTTCCGGACCCTAATCTTATGCTTAAACTTCCCCAATTTGTCTTATATACTGGCTCAGCGAAACCCATTGAGCATATTTGTCGATACAAAGCAGCCATGGGATTAGTCTCCAGCAATGAGGCTATTCTATGTCGTGCCTTTCCAACTACTCTAGCAGATAAAGCAGTAACCTGGTTCACGTCCCTTAAAAAAGATTCCATCGATTCATGGGACACCTTGGAAAAAATGTTCTTAGATAAATTCAGCACTGCGGGAACAATTCCAAAAACCAGGGGTGACTTGGCCAACATTAAGCAGCGAGAAGGTGAGTCGTTGCTTTCATTCGTGGATAGGTTTAAGAAAACCTATGAGGAGATCGAGGGTATCAGCCAAGACACAGTGATCACGTGTTTTGAAGGAGGGTTCAGGTCGCGAATGCTATACACCGAGCTCCAACTCCGCAGGCCGGAGACGATTGGAGAAATGTTCAATGTAGCCAGGAAAGTAGCCCTGGCTGAAGGCAGTGCGACTGAGCCAACTTGGCGAAGAAAAGACAAACAGCCTGAACCATCGAAACAGGCGACCTCAAATTTTCCACAGCGGAAGGACAATATTCAAGGTAAGAAACTGGAGACATTTACGCCTTTAAATGCCTCAAAGGAAAGTTTAATTGCAGTCTTGAAGGAGAAACACGGAGTCCGAGACCCTGCGCCAATGAAAGCACAGACTTACGCCTCGCGAGATAAGACCAAGTTCTGTGGATTCCACAGAGATTATGGTCACACAACGGAGGAATGTTTCCAACTGAAACGAGCCATCGAAAAGCTCATTCAGGAAGGATGTTTAAAGGAGTGCATCGCAGGCGTACAACAACAGAAGGATAAGGGAGAACGGGTAATCAATATGATTAACCCAGAAATGGGCTCAGTAAGAAAAATAAAGAAGAGAATTTATAATCTCACTAAATCATACCTTGTCCCGAAGTATGAATTCGAGCATCAAGAAGTCATTACTTTCACCAACGAGGAGCTAGCAAGTAATGAGGAGGCGAAAATCAGTCCCATAGTCATAGAAGCAGGGTTAACCAGAGAAGGGATTGACAAATGCACGGTAAAAAGAGTTTTAGTGGACACGGGAGCCACAAGAAACATCATGTACCGGAGATGCTTCGAAGAAATGGGTCTGAAAGATAAGCATCTCAAGACAAGTCGTATGGTGCTAGAAGGATTCACACCTCAAAAAGTACCGGTAAGGGGAACAATAAGACTGCATGTCACCCTTGGCGAAGGCGATAAAGCTCGAACAGAAGAGGTTAAGTTCTACGTAGTGGACTTAGAATCTCCTTATAATGCCATAGTGGGAACACCTTTCCACGCGGCTTTTGATCTAGTTATATCCACTTCGCACCAGCAAGTGAAGTTCCACACCTCACGAGGTGTCGGATTTGTAAGAAGCAGCCCTCGGAGTTTATTAGGGCAAATAATGAAAATAAAAAGGAAGAGGGACTCCCCTGAAAAGTCTGGAAAAATCAACATGGTGACAGAGGAGCATTGCCACGAAATGATTATTGATCCTGAAAAGATTAAAAGAGTCAATATATTGACAGAAGGACTCCACCATGAAGTTATCAACGATCACGAGGCGAAAGGAAGAAGAGATGCCGAAAATCATAGCTCTGCCCCTAATCCCGAAGTATCAAAGGATAAAGAATATGACGAGGTAGAGATAAATCCTACTTATCCTGAACAACTCGTCAAGATCGGGAAAAGTATGCCAGACAAACTCAGACAGGATCTCATTAAATTTCTCAAAGAGCATCAACAGAACTTCGCGTGGTGCACAGAGGATATGCCTGGAATCGATCCCTCCATCTCAGAACATGCCTTAAATATCGACCCGAAGTATCGCCCAATTAAACAAAAGTCTAGGAAGTTCGGTGATGACAAAATACAAGGCATAAAGGAGGAAGTAAATAAACTTTTGCAAGCAAAGTTTATTCGTGAAGTCCAGTACCCCACCTGGCTGGCCAATGTAGTCATGGTGAAAAAGTCTACCGGAAAATGGAGAATGTGTGTAGACTACACCGACCTCAACAAAGCTTGCCCCAAGGATTGCTATCCTCTACCTCGAATTGATGCACTGGTGGACTCCACAGCAGGATACGAATACCTGAGCTTCATGGATGCTTTCTCGGGGTATCATCAAATTAAAATGAGGCCCAGTGACCAAATACATACTTCGTTCCGTGCAGCAGGGGCCGTTTACTGCTACAACGTCATGCCCTTTGGATTAAAAAACGCAGGGGCCACATATCAACGGATGATGAACTATATCTTCCAAAATCAAATCGGAAGAAATATGGAAGTGTATGTGGATGACATGGTAGTAAAAACAAAGCACGGCACTTCGCACTTAGAAGATTTAGAGGAAACGTTCTCTAATTTGGCAAAGCACAACCTCAAACTCAACCCCACGAAGTGCACCTTCGGAGTAAAGTCTGGTAAGTTTTTGGGTTTTATGACATCAGAACGAGGGATTGAAGCAAACCCGGAGAAACTGGAGGCAATAGCTCGGCTCACTGAGCCCAAATGCGTGAAAGATATCCAAAGGTTGAATGGATGCATCGCAGCTTTGGGAAGATTTGTATCAAAGTCAGCAGAAAAATGTCTCCCACTTTTCAAAGCTTTGAAAAGTTCAAAGAATAGTTTCGTATGGACTCCGGAATGCAGTCAGGCATGGAACGATTTAAAAGGTTACTTGACAAATCTTCCTCTATTGCGACCTCCGAATTACGGAGAAACACTCTTCTTGTATCTATCATTTTCAGATGTGATTATAGCATCAGTATTAATAAAAGAAGGAACAACACAGTTTCCCGTGTACTTCGTTAGCAAAGTTTTGAATGAGGCAGAATCCAGATATTCTAACATTGAAAAGTTGGCATATGCATTAGTCATTTCCGCACGAAAACTGAGGCCTTACTTCGAATCTCATCCCATTGTAGTCTACACTAACGCCCCGCTAAGACAAATTTTTCATAAGCTAGACCAATCTGGGAGGATGCTACGCTGGTCCATTGAACTGTGCGGTCAAGAAATTACATTCAAACCCCGCACATCCATAAAGCGCAGGCCCTGGCAGATTTTCTCGCGGAAGGATCATTCACTGAAAACGACTCGGAAAAAACTGAACCAGTCAAAGAGCCATGGGAATTGAAAGTTGATGGAGCAGTCAACTCCAGCGGGATCGGAGTTGGACTAGTATTGACATCACCAAACAAAGAATACTCGGAAGAACGAGCTATCAAATTAAAGCCCGACATATCAAATAACCAAGCGGAATACGAAGCACTGATAAAAGGATTGGAATGGGCACATAGCGCAAACATCCGAGCCCTAAAAGTCTACAGTGATTCGCAGTTAGTGGTGAATCAAGTTCAGGGAACTTATACAGTACAATCGGAAGGACTACAGCCTTATGTAGACAAGGCTAGAAATTGGAAGGATAAGTTCTCTTTTTTCTCACTATCCCTGATCAGTAGGAAAGACAATCAACAAGCAGATAGGCTAGCAAAGATTGCTTCAGGGGAGACTCCCAACGAAGATGATATT
>JAPHNG010000185.1:0-25000 GCA_027405835.1 Asclepias syriaca
TTGATATGCAACTATTTGCATTCTGAGGTGAATTTAGATGAAAACTGAACTCCGTGGTCGGTAATTACCGCTCTAGGAACGCCAAAACGGCATAAAATATTTTCCCGGAAGAATCTGGAAACATTTTCCTCCGTAGGATTTGTCAAGGCTTTTGCTTCGATCCATCTTGAAAAGTAATCAACTGCAACCACTAAGTATTCGTAATCGTTCCGTGTTTTTGGGAATTTCCCCATTAAATCCATTTCCCACATGTCGAAAGGCCAAGCCGCTACCACCGGGGCTTGCTCTATGGATGGCAATTGCGGTGTGTTTTCAAAGATCTGACAAGTGTCACAGCTAGAGCTGTTAACAAGACGAGTCGAACCAAACATCGAATAATTAGAGTTTGTTTGTTTATTATTCGAGCATGTTTGAGTTTGCTCGTTAAACATTTCGAACAGAAAAAACTATTCGAATTTGTTTGATTATTTTTTTTTATTGTTCGAGTTCGAGCTCGGGTTCGCTCGATTAATGTAAAAAATTTTAAAATTTAAATTTGAATTTAAATATTAAATTTTTTTTTCAAAATTTCAAATTTATAAAATAAAAAATAGAATTTAAATATTTAACTATTTAATAATAATAATAAAAAAATATTCTTTTAAAGAGTAAATCTAAATATAATAATTAAAATGATTAAATTTCAAACTAAGATAAAATAATTTCTCCAAAAGATAGTTCATCATTCTCTGTCTACAAAAAAAAATGTTAAATATATAAAGAATATTTTTAAATATATTAATCATTATTTTTATATATACAAATTAAATGAGAAGAAAAAAACAAAGAACAAATCTGTTTTGAAACTAAGATAAAACAATTTCTTCAAAAAATAATTCATCATCCTCTATCTGTAAAAAAAAATGTTAATAATATAAAGAATATTTTTATATATACAAATTAAATGAGAAGAAAAAAACAAAGAACAAACCTGTTTCTTATCTTTTTTAAGTCCATAAAGATTACGCACCTAATCAAATGCACATAAAATCATTTCAACTGTATCAATATATATATATATATATAACAATTCAAATAAAATCTGATAGCGATGAAGAATAATATAATTTTTAAAATTTAAAATATCAAACAAATATAATCTAATTATCTCAATAAAATAAAATAAAAATAATAAAAAATAATATACTTACCTTTAAACTTATTTTTTCAGTTGAGTCTGGAGTTTGAAAAAGTAAAGGAAAGAGAATGATTAACTTTTTAGGGTTTGTATAGAAAGAAAATTGATTGAGTTAGAACTCAAAAGTCTTTTTATGGTTATGAGATAAATAAATTGCTTTAGCATTTTGAAGAATGTTGGGAGAAGTTGAATCATCTCTAGAAATTAGAAGAAAAAAATTTAAAAAAAATCTGTAATTTAAATATTAAATATTATTTTTAATAATATATATAAATATTTATAATTTGTTCCCGAATGCTCGGTATGTTCGCGAACAATGTTTGAATAAGCTTGAAATGTAATCGAGCTTAAAATTTTGTTCGGTGTTTGTTTGTTTAATAAATAAACGAGCTCGAACCGAGTATAAACGAGCTCAAACGAGCTTTGTTCGCGAACAGTTCGGCTCGTTAACAGCTCTAGTCACAGCCCTTGACATATGACTTGGCATCTTCTCGTAATGTTGGCCAGTAGTAACCTTGGTTGATTACTCTTTCTGCCAATGAACGAGCTCTTGAGTGTCCTCCTCACACTCCTTCATGCATTTCAGCGAGTAGCTCGCTTGTTTGGGATGGTGGTATAGACCGGAGCAGTGGTCTAGAGAACGAACGCCGGTACAGAATGTCATCATGAATCACGTACCTCGCTGACTGTCGTCAAATTTGCCTGGCACGCATGAGGGTGTATGGCAATAATCCCTCCTTGATGAAGTTTATCATTTCTCCTACCCAATCCTCTGACGCAGGCTATAAGGGTTGGATGAGGCTAGCCTCCATTGGATCCTCTGTAATAGTCTCTATCGGGATACCTTCATCGTTTGGAGTTTCTCCTGAGGCTATCTTGGCCAACCTGTCTGCTAGTTGGTTATCCCTCCGGTTGATTAAAGATAAGCTGAAAGGATTGAACTTCGTCTTCCAGAGTCGAGCTTTGTCCACGTATGGCCGAAGATTTTCAGAATGTACTGCATAAGTACCTTGGACTTTATTTACTACCAATTGTGAGTCGCTATAGATCTTTAAGGCTGCTATGTTTGCTTTATGGGCCCATTCCATCCCTAGGAGTAATGCTTCATACTATGTCTGATTATTCGAGATGTTAGACTCCAACTTGATAGCTCGCATTTTGGTGTATTGTTGATTTGGAGAAGTTAAAACCACTCCAACCCCCACTCCGCTAGCGTTTACTGCTCCGTCTACCATCATTTCTCAAGGATCCATTGTCGGCTTACATCTATCGATGTTTGCCTCTGAGAATGATCCTTTTGCTAGAAAATCGGCTAGAGTTTGCACCTTGATGCCTAACTTGGGCATAAAAGCTATGTCTTAACCACACAATTTAATGGACCACCGAAGCATTTTCCCGGATTGATCTAATTTGTGGAAGACTTGTCGTAGCGGTGCGTTGGTGTAAACAACAATCGGATGAGACTCAAAGTAGGGTCTGAGCTTTCGTGTAGAGATCACTAACGCATATGCCAACTTTTTTATGTTTGAATATTGCGATTCAGCATCTTTTAAAGCCTTACTCACGAAGTACACGAGGTATTGCCTTGCCCCTTCCTCCTTTATCAACACTGATGCTACGACTAGATCAGAGAAATAAAGGTAGAGAAAAAGGGTTTCTCCGGAGTTTGGGGATCGTAACAAGGGAAACGCTGATAGGTGATTTTTCAAATCCTTCCAGGCCTTGCTGCATTCCACAGTCCATTTGAAATCGTTCTTCGAGTTCTTCAGTGCCCTGAAGAAAGGAAGACACTTCTCTGCTGACTTGGAAATAAAACATCATAAGGCAGCGATACATCCATTCAAGCGTTAGATGTCTTTTACACATCGGGCTTCCGCAAGCCGAGCTATTGCTTCCAGTTTCTGTAGATTTGCCTCAATTCCTCTCTTAGATGTCATGAAGCCAAGAAATTTTCCAGACTTTACTCCGAAGGCACATTTCGTGGGATTTAATTTGAGGTTGTGCTTCGCCAAATTTGCAAATGTTTCTTCCAAGTCATCCAAGTGTGACATTCCCTGTTTAGTCTTGATGACCATGTCATCAACGTAGGCCTCTATATTCCTTCCTATCTGACTTCGAAGACTATGGTTCATCATTCGCTGATAGGTGGCCTTGGGAGTTGGCAAGAAAAATAATGTAAGAAGAAATCTGCCAAGAAGAACGATGTGTCAAAAGACTTAATAAAAAATGATAAATGAAGAATTTCTTGAGGATGAACTTACCCGAGCAAGGAGAGCGCCCGCACGGTTAGTAGCTTCGTCCACCCCCATGCCACTCATCAACACCAAAGACTCGATGTCTGCAGCTCGATCCAAGATGGAACCCCCAAGAAAAGATGTTGCATACCGATGAGTAAATTGGATGTTTCGTAGAGGAGGAATCCTGGATGAAATTTCCGAGGCTAAAGCCCTCAAAGTCTCCTCCTCGGTGGACATCTTGAACCTTGATTGTAGCCATGATGGTCCGGAGTCCATGGGAACCTCACCCTCAGCAGCAGCAGCAGGGCTCGAGTTTGGTACTTCCCCCGAACTTCCAAAGATAACTGCTCCTCGGGGACATTGTCGTGGGAAGAAGGGGGAGAAGGAGAAACAGGAATTATTACATCGGTGGAAGCAGATGGCCGACGAGGTGAAATCCTTCTTCTTTGGCGAGGACGAAGTTGCTCCTCTTCGTCCTCCCCACCCTCTGATAACGTCACCTCAGCCGGTTTAGAAACGGTCTCCCTCCGAGGTCCAGAAGGAGCAGATCGGAGAGTTCTGATCCTTGACTCTCCATCTCTTGGGCGTCGGGGGTTCCTACCTCGACATGATGACGATCTGACAAGAGGAGTGCATGAAGGAGCAACGTCACCCAAAGCCCCCTATCAATAAGTCTTGGAGGGAAACGAGGCAGGGAGTCTAAGTGCGATTGGCGCACATTCCTACCCTCTTCGCGGTTTCCCCAAGCAGTTCCGAACATGGTGGGACCTGAAACAAAAATGCTAAGTGTTAGCTAGCAGAAAAAGGGAACAACAAACGAAGTAATAAAAAAAATTTATTATTATCCCGGCCAGTGCTGCAACCCCGAGCAGTGGAGTTACAAAGATCACATTGGATTGAGAAAACACCCTCGGGATGTATCGTCCAATCATGATTAGGGCTTTCTACTTCAAAGTCCATTTCTCTTTTTCGGGCATCAAGACCAGACCCTATACCACACCATCTCAAACTCTCCTCACTCAACAAATCAGCGGAGGAGTATACCGGGGTTTGGTGTTATCGGCTATCACCTAAGTCTCGAGTAATAGTTTCTAAGAAGGTCCACTCATAATGGCTAAGGGAAGAAGAGTGTTGGATTTGCGTCCATTGATAATCTTCACTAACGCTAGGACAGAAAGGGAAACCTATCTTAGATTCAACCATCACTCATCTCCCTTTAAAATCTACCTTATTAGGCTGAGAATCAAAAAGTTGGATTTTATTCCTACGGGGGCGAAGTGAAAGGGTATTGTCAGACATCCTTAGAGAAGAAAAAAACATTCTAAGGATGTTCATAGAAAGCTCAAAACCTAGTCTACGACATAAACAAATCAAAGCAAAAAGAGTTTGGACGACATTATGATGGATTTGCCCAGGTTAAACTCGGACAAACACCAAGAAATCTACAAAGGCTAGATCCATGGGAAGCCTAAGTCCTACTTCGAAGTGAGCAAATGAAAGCGGGATATGACAAAGAGACATTCTATCTGCCTCGGGAACTATGAAAAACCTATAGATACTAGGATCTATACTATAACTACGGGCAAAAAAATTCGCTTGGTCTTGGGTAATCCTACTCCGTCAAAAAGAAAAGTCAGTAGTAAGAGGGGCAGGCATAGGAGGTTGAAAAGGGACACCCAGAGGAACCTCGGCTACTGGATTTTCTGTAAGCACCGCCACCGTTACTTTGCCTTTCCCATGTTGGCGAGCAGGCAGAGGATCCCCGAAGCCTTTGGCCATCAGGTCCTCAATTTCTTCCCTAGCTACATTTTCTTCCCGGGCAGCCATTATGACCTACGAACGGAAGTTCGATTCTTAGAACCCCACTCAAGAAAACTACCCAGAAAAATATAAACTACCCCATAAAACCTAAAACCAGTTGATTACTAAACACTCAATCAAAGGAAGAAATAAACCTAAACCCAGAACTAAGTCTACTAGTTATACCCTAGTTCATGAAAATGTTCAAACGCCTAAACCCAGAAAGATACCCACAAAGGTTCATCACCCTCATACCGCAAATAACCCAAACAAAGGATAAAATAAAATCACATTTTTTCACATATCATCCAAAGAATGAAGTAAAAAGAAGAGCAGAAGAAGAATATTCAGACATAAAGAACAAAATTACACAGAAAAGCTTAAATGCAGAGCAGCAATGGCGAAAAACAGGAGGAACGTTAAAACCAGTCATTAAGAAGAAGATAAAACATACATTTTTAGTGGTTAAAGAGAAAGTCTGAAAGAAAATACGAGACTGAACTCACGACGGGAACAAAGATGAAGGAATCTTCAGAAAAATGCAGAGGCAGTAATGGCAAAAAACTCTGAGAAGGAAGAAAAGAGGCTGAGAAAGACGAAAGGTGTTTTTCTTATGAGGAAAATAAAGAGTTCTGAATGACAATAAGAAGTTATACTCACAAGTTATTTGTCATGATTACTTGTTGGGTTCAACGCATTGGGGAAGGTGAAAGGTATCATGTCAGCTGACAAAAATTCTGGCATTAATGACAGAAACGCAGAAGATGAAGCGAGAACAGTCACCATCAGAAACCCTAAAAATATTTCAAGGTATACGAAGTCCCATATTAGCAAAAGCTAGTAGCTCGGCAGGATTCCAAAATACGAATCGTCCATCGAAGCACAACGTCGAACCATGTTATACTTCGCTGAGGGGCCAATGAGTAACAAATAACACGTGTCAAGGGTAAAAACGTCATTTACTCTTGAGACTAACCGCCCAGCACTTCGTAATTCACGATCGTTGACCAGAAGTCAATAACTAGCGTAAAAAGCAGACTTTATGACTCTATTATTTTAATCGTGAGTTTTTCCCCAACTTCTCTACGATCTAAGCCAGTTTTCCATAACGGCAATAATAAGAGACCTTACGTCTGATTATAGGAAACGTGGACATAATTCCATTATTACCTCCTCCCAAAAGGAAGACTATAAAAGGGGGGAATAAGAAAATGTAGAGGAGGGGAAGTTCCAGATATCCTAAATTACTCTCTACACTCTAAATTAACTTGACCGTTGGAGAGTTCACGGGAAATCTACGTCTCCGCCGAACCTTCTCAGTTTTGCAGGTACACGATACTTTGAAATTCCCGAAGTGCAATCAGTACGAATTTATCTTTTTAATTCGTAAATTATTCCAACTAATTTTTGTCGAATCAATATATATATATATCTCCAGACCAACTAAATAAGAACGAACAAATATACACACATATAATTTATTACGGCAGAAAAAAAAAACTTAATGATTCATTGAATCAAAACGGAGACAATGAAACTTAGCTCATTAAATTTCCAACCCATTTTTTTCTTCTAACATTAATTAATAATTTTTTAATAAATTATCAATTCATAATAATAACAAATATAAAATCTAATAAAAATAAAAATATTCACCTGAATAATTAACACAGCCACATAACTATTTTCTGAAGAAAAAAAACATCAATCTTGGCTTTATGTATATACCGATAGAATATTGACAAAAAGGAATTTTAATTTAAGAAAAAAATGACAAGAAAAAATAAACAGTAAAACAAAAGAGAAAAAAATGGATGGTTTTTCATTAAATATGTGTATCAAACTTCGAGGGGGAAATGACAATAAAACCCTCGTGAGATTAAAATTTACCCAAATAGTGCAACCAGTAGTTGGTAGTGACTAGTGATATTTTTTAAAAGTACAAATAAATTTCATATTTAGCAGAGAGTAGTCAATTTGTGTACAATTATTTTCCTAATTGACAAGTGGATACCTATATATAGATTTGATTGATGGGATGAGATTTTAATAATAGAAACCTCCCGCCACCTGTATTTTTCAATACATTGTCAATTTGGACACTCAAGTTATGATAAAGAATAATCCATTTTTTTAAAATTCAAATGAATTCTTGTATATAAATGTGTAATTTTTTATTTATTTTTATAAATATAAATATAATATTAAATAATTGTTATAAAATACTATCATAGAACTGAATGCTATATACCATGACAAAAATTAAAGTAATTTTTATTGATTTTAGTTTCACAATTATTTATTTCTTTAATTATTATTAAATTAGTACTTATGTGGTCCTATTTATGTTCAGTATCTACCACGTTTTTTTTTAGCGTTCATGGCCCGCCCAGCCTCTTTTTTTGTCCTAAATTAGTACTTATGTGGTCCTATTTGAAATTCCTTACTTCTCTAATCGTATATTTTCTGGCTTATCTCTTTCATTTCAAATAATTTTTTTTTATAATTGTGTTTTGAACTAGCACTTTTCTATTGAATAAGATATTTAATGTAAAATTTTTAAAATATTTTTAATTATAATAATATAATAAAATAAAATAAATATATTATTATTGTAAAAATATATTTGTACATGTACGAGGGATATATTCGTACATGTACCAAACATGAAGCAAGCAGCCGGTAAAAGGCAAAAGGCAATAAAAGTTGATAAAATGACCACAGTGTCCGTGTGCGGGAACCTTCAAGATAAGAATAACTTTAATTTATATATATATATATATATATAGAGAGAGAGAGAGAGAGAGATAGAGAGAGTTTTCTAGTGCAAAATTCGAACTAAGATCTTTTGTAAAATAAACTAAACTTATTCGGCATATATATACACACACATAATATATATATATATATATATATATATATATATATATATTGGCGGGCTGCTAGAAGTGTTGATTTATTTGGCTCCAATAATCTCACAAGATTGAGCTTAAGCTTTAACTAGACTATTTGTTCGTCAATAATGTATTGGGCTTGAATAATTTCACAAGATTTTGAGCTTATTAAGCTCTAACTAGACTATTCGTCCGTCAATAATGTGAATAATGTTCTACCGTCAATAATGTGAACAATGTGTTGGTCGTCCGTCAATAATGTGAATAATGTTCTAACTAGACATGTGAATAATGTTCTATAATGTGAATAATGTTCTAACTAGACTATTCGTTCGTCAATAATGTGTTGGGCTCGAATAATCTCACGAGATTGAGCTTATTAAGCTTTAACTAGACTATTCGTCCGTAAATAATGTGTTAGGCTCAAATAATCTCACAAGATTGAGCTTATTAAGCTTTAACTAGACTATTCGTCTGTCAATAATGTGTTGGGCTCGAATAATCTTACAAGATTTTGAGCTTATTAAGCTCTAACTAGACTATTCGTCCGTCAATAATGTGTTAGGGCTCGAATAATCTCACAAGATTGAGCTTATTAAGCTCTATTCCGTCAATAATGTGTTGGGCTCGAATAATCTCACAAGATTTTGAGCTTATTAAGCTCTAGTGTTAGGCTCAAATAATCTCACAAGATTTTGAGCTTATTAAGCTCTATTCGTCCGTCAATAATGTGTTGGGCTCGAATAATCTCACAAGATTGAGCTTATTAAGCTCTATTCCGTCAATAATGTGTTGGGCTCGAATAATCTCACGAGATTTTGAGCTTATTAAGCTCTATTCGTCCGTCAATAATGTGTTGGGCTCGAATAATCTCATAAGATTGAGCTTATTAAGCTCTAACATTAATGTGTTGGACTCGAATAATCTCGCCGTCAATAATGTATTGGTGTTGGGCTCGAATAATCTCATAAGATTGAGCTTATTAAGCTCTAACATTAATGTGTTGGGCTCGAATAATCTCGTCGTCAATAATGTGTTGGTGTTGGGCTCGAATAATCTCACAAGATTGAGCTTATTAAGCTCTAACATTAATGTGTTTGGCTCGAATAATCTCACCGTCAATAATGTGTTGGTGTTGGGCTCGAATAATCTCACAATATTGAGCTTATTAAGCTCTAACATTAATGTGTTAAGCTCGAATAATCTCGCCGTCAATAATGTGTTGGTGTTGGGCTCGAATAATCTCACAATATTAAACTTATTAAACTCTAACATTAATGTGTTGGGCTCGAATAATCTCACCATCAATAATGTGTTGGGCTCGAATAATCTCACAAGATTGACCTTATTGACTCTAACATTAGTCTTATATTATCTGTTTTGACCTTAAAAACTCACGATTTTATTATTTGATAACTACTTGAAAATTTTTTTACTAATGGAGTTAATAGAATTTTATATGTGTTTGGAGATGGTTTTGTTGATGGACGATCAAATCTGATCAACGGTGGTTATAAAAAGCGAAAGTTAATTTGAATTTGCTTAGGTGGTTGCCAATTTTGAATGTCCCGAAAGCAAGCCTGTCCCTCTTATCTTTTCTGTCGTTCTCCAATTCGGCTTAATTCTTTTCATTTTCCTTTACAAAAAAAAAAATATAAATATAAATAAATAAATTATTCCCACCAAATTTCTTTTAATTTAATATTTGTAGTTATTGTAACATTTGATTGATTTAATTTATAAATTTATTTAATTTGTAATATTTGAATATATAAATAGAGAGACATTCCATTGTCATAATATAAGATAAAGAGGCTTAATTTCATCTTAATTAGCTGGACTCTAAATAATTATAATAATAGAAAAAATAAATAAACAAAGACGACCAATAATGCTCTGTCGAATCATTACAAAGTCAACAAAAATCATCCGAATCTTTCATAAACAATTTATTTTATTTTTTTCTTAAAAAAAGTCACACACACACACATATATATATGTATAGGTGGTACTTTTGGGTCCCTAAACCATGTGCAATGACTTCAATAACTCAACCCCTTTAATTAATTATCTTTAAATAAATATGAGATTAAAAAAAAAAAACAAAAAGTCTCTTGAACTTGGTGCAAGACATTCTGGTAATCTTTGTAATCTTTTTGAGAATGGTAATAATTTTATTATTAATTTTTTTTTTTGCAAAAATCAAGAATATTTATAAACACTTCTTTTTTTTTCTTTTGTCTTAATTAGTACAAATATTAAGACAACTTAACGGAAACAATCAGGGGGGAAATTTTTTTAAAATAAATATTATAATAATAATAATACTTGGGAGAAAATAGAGACAGGGAATCCAGTCCAATGTTAATTTTTTTACTTTAATCTAATGTTAAAATAATTAAGAATCCGATGCAACGAAAAGTTTTAAAAGGGCAAAGACATAATTCTTTGAAGAAAAAAGTATACTAGAATGTCTGAGAGACAGCTAGATTGATGACCATTTTAATATTTTTAATTAATTAATTAAGCATGCACGTTTATAACCAAATTATGTTGCGCTTTTTTTTTTTTTTTTTTATGGAAAGAAACAAATTATTCAGAAGTAGAATTATGAAACCAACCAATAAATAAACCCCATAAAGTTATCAAGTTGGGTTTCCCTTTTTTGTCTTCTCCCTAATTTTAACGTCAAGTTGCAAAAGTTTTTATTTATTTATTATTTATTGAGATCCACAATTTCCAGATTTTAAATTTTTAGAATAAATGTAAATTATTATAGTTTAAAATATAAATTTGAAAAAACAATAAATAAGATATTTGTGAAAAAAAGAAAAAGAAAAAAAATATTATTAGGTAACATCCGTATGAAATGCAAATCCACACTATGTTAGTTGTCCCATAAGTGTGAAAAATATTGATGGATGCTTACATAATACTTTTTTATATACTTCGAAATTAAATAATTTAATTTATTTCACTCATATTAAAAATCAAAATAAATATATAATCGATTTAAATATTTTTTTGAGATTTTTATATAAAAAATTCCTCACCAAAACATTTTTGAAAAAAAAAAGAAAAAAGAAACTACCCCACTTCACGTGTAATAGTTCTCATCCCTTTTTGTTTTCCTTTATTTATTTATTTATTTTTTCGAAATTTTAATTGAAAAAGAATAGAGCCGTCACCTATGGTGCATAAATATCCACAATAAGATACCTCTATTAACCCCCCGGTATACTTGCCGTGCTGTATTACTTAGAAAAAAAGAAAGAAAAAGGAAACCGATTTAAGATGGCCGACGAGAAACAAATTTTAGCCGGAATGTTACATTCCGGCAACAACACAACCACAACCAGCACGGCTTCTAAGAAAAAGAAGCGAGTTATTATCACACTTTTGGCGACTGTTTTACTAACCGCTGCCGTGATTGGTGTTGCAGTTGGAGTGAAGTCACGCAAAAACGATTCTCATCATGCTGACATTCAGGTCATATCATCAGCGGCTCATGCTATTGTGAAGAGCTCCTGTAGCAGTACATTATACCCGGAATTATGCTTTTCCACGCTGGCAAGTTTTCCCGGACTCGGAGTCAGCAAAAAAGTAACCGATCAAAAAGACGTGATCGCCATTGCCTTGAACGTCACGGTTATAACCGTTCAGCACAATTACTTTGCCGTCAAGAAACTGATTTTGAGAAAAGATCTCACCAAGCGCGAGAAAATTGCGTTGCACGACTGTTTGGAAACTATAGACGAAACTCTGGACGAACTCCGTAAAGCAGAGGAGGATCTTCAACAGTACCCAAACAAAAAGTCTCTACAACAGCACGCAGACGATCTCAGGACTTTACTCAGCTCGGCCATAACTAACCAGGAAACTTGTATCGATGGATTTTCTCACGACGAAGCCGATAAAAAAGTCCGTAAGGAATTAACGGAAGGTCAATTTCATGTGGAGAAGTTATGTAGCAATGCTTTAGCCATGATTAAGAACATGACCGACACGGATATCGAGAAGGAAATGAAGGTCACCGGCGGTAGAAATCTGAAGGAGGAGGAGAAGGAGGATCACGTTAGATGGCCGGAGTGGTTGTCCGCTGGTGACAGAAGGTTGCTACAGTCACCGTCGGTGACGCCAAACGTGGTTGTGGCGGCGGACGGAAGTGGAGACTACAGAACGGTTGCGGCGGCGGTAGCAGCGGCACCGGAAAAAAGTAGCAGCAGATACGTGATTAGAATTAAAGCTGGTGTTTATAGGGAGAATGTGGAGATTCCAAAGAAGAAGACTAATATAATGTTCATGGGAGATGGTAGATCCAATACAATCATCACCGGAAACAGAAACGTCGTCGATGGAAGTACCACTTTTAATTCTGCAACTGTTGGTAAGTTAACTTCTCCTTCATTAATTCGTCCAATTTTTTACTTATTTACTTTTATATATATATAATTCTTCAAATCTCCTGGAAGACTTCAATATTCAGATATTCCTGATTTTATCATAGAAAAAATTTAACAAATAATCCACTAATTATCAGTGAAAGCATAAATGTTAGGGATAAGATAAGAAAGCCAAGACTACAAACGATCACGTGGTCGTCTTCCTCCATTTTTGGCATATTCTTACACAGTTACCCAGGAAAAAGGGAAAATATTCAGAGCATGCCCTCCCGTTTTGGAGAGTTGTGAACAGTATTTTTTAAAAATTTATTTATTATGTTCAATTTACAGAAACATTCACGGAAATTTTAAGTTCTTGGAGTACTGTATAATGAGGATAATAAAGATAAAAACTTTATATACGAATCATTAAATATTTGCATTAGGGCATCTAGGGACTAGAGAGTGACAGCAGAAATTGCTTTATTTATTTATTTTTTTCACTAGGTGCTTTCCAGCGAATGGGTAGAAGAATTCTTTAAGAAGTTGTATTATTAATTTACTTTCTACGTATATAAGTGCATGTCCTGACTTTTTTTTTTGTCTTTTATTTTTCAACCGAATAATGATAATAGTACCTTAATTTTAGAATCTCGTAAAATCATATGTTCCGATGATTATGTATGATTGATTGATTAATTGGTGGGATGTTCTTTTTTAGCTGTTTCCTTTAATTACGGATTTATGAATTTTAAAATCACACAAACGACAATAAAATCTTTGACAAGTTTATGCAACAAAATTAGTTTTTAAAAATGTCTAAAGTCTTCCCTTTTAGACTAATTGATTTCGTGTTAGACCTTCCTGTGTTTTTTTTTTCTTCTTCTAATTATTATTATTATCTTCTTTTGACTGAACAAATAACATTTTATATTATTATTTTATTTTCCGTTTTTTCTGACCATATTTACAATTTGAATTGTTTGTTTGGGTCTAACGTTAATTTAAATTATTGGGGCATGTGGGGTGGGTGTAGCGGCGGTCGGGGAGAGGTTCTTGGCAAGGGACATAACGTTCCAAAACACAGCAGGACCATCGAAGCACCAAGCCGTGGCTCTTCGAGTTGGATCGGATTTGTCAGCGTTCTATAGATGTGATATGCTGGCTTACCAAGACACCCTCTACGTCCACTCCAATAGACAATTCTTCGTGGAATGTATTATAGCCGGCACTGTGGATTTCATCTTCGGTAACGGTGCAGTTGTTCTCCAGAACTGTGATATCCACGCACGTAGACCCAACTCCGGCCAGAAAAACATGGTCACAGCACAGGGAAGAACTGACCCCAACCAAAACACTGGTATCGTTATTCAAAAATGCAGGATCGGTGCCACTTCGGACTTGCAACCTGTTCAGAAAAGCTTCCCGACGTACTTGGGAAGACCCTGGAAAGAATATTCCAGAACTGTGGTCATGCAATCTTCCATTACTGACGTGATTAACCCAGCAGGTTGGCACGAGTGGAGCGGCAATTTCGCCCTTGATACTCTGTTCTACGGGGAGTATCAGAACACGGGTGCAGGAGCAGGGACCTCCGGTAGGGTTAAATGGAAAGGATTCAAGGTTATTACTAGCGCAACCGAAGCCCAAAGTTTCACACCCGGAAGATTCATTGCTGGTGGCAGCTGGTTGGGTTCTACTGGCTTCCCATTTTCCCTGGGATTGTGAGAATTCCGTATCATTTTTTACCCCTTTTTTTATCTCAAGCTAGTTGGTTTATGTGAGTGTTTCCCTTTATTTATTGCGGAAATGTGTTGTTACTTGTTACCTATGTTAAAGTAAAATGGAAATGAGAATAAGAGTTTTCCGTCTTTTTTTTTTAATAAAAAATAAAACAAAATTATTGTTGGAATGTGATAGTATTAAATAAGGTTTGGCAGGGGTTGTAGAGTAAGGCCCAAATTATGTTTGGATATATAAAGGAAAATAATAATAGAGATTATGGACATTGAGAAATGGAAATGTCTAAATTAGGAAGGGGGATTGGGCCTACTCATTCTATTTTGGATATCTTGTGGTACCAACTTTATTCAAGTCTTTAAATGCACAACATGGGGATTACTATCAGCAGGTTGGCAACTTTTGTATAATTAGGTTTCAATTTATATATTTGTCCAAATCAAATAAAGTCTTGCATGCATCATTTCTTTACATCTCAATTAGTTAGTTTAGACCCTTTTTTTTTTTAAAAAAAAATAATAATAACTTTAATAATTTATTGCTTTCAATTTAATCAATATTTGATTATTCTTCAAAGAAATAATAATTATTATTCATATAAATAGGACTGGTTTACAGCTCATATTCACATGAAATAGAAGAAGAATGAACCTTCCCAACTAAAAACATTAATAATAATAATAGTATGTAAGACTTATTCATCAACTTAAAAGAAGAAAGTTTGATGGCACATTATATAGGGTGACAATACACTAAATTTTATTCTTATATGTGAAACCAAAGTAACAAATATCTAAGTTTCACATGGCAAAATGTACCATAATTTTTGGCCGAATGAGACATTCTGTGGGATTCCAGAAACTGCCTTTTTCTAATGTGTTTCCAGCTGCAGGGAAAGTGAATTGCAACTTCTGCTGCACACCATCACATCAATAACGGTTGTCATATCCTTTATTTATTTACATACATGTATTTTTTATTTTAAATTATTTATTGAAGAAAAAAAAAAGACAAAGGACAAAGAGTAAATGGAGCTGAAAGGTCAACGCTTTCAAATTCGTATTCCGCGTACACGCCAAGTGCGTAGCCGGACAACTCTCCCTCTCTTCGTCATTACATCCAAATTCCAGATGGATTTTAACTTTCATAATCAAATTCACATATCGCAAATTTAATATTCTTATTTATGACACAATAATTGCAATTTAAAATTTTGTATTTGTTTATCCAAATTCTTTCAAATTAAGAGTTTCCTTTACAGCATATCAATGAATTCCAATTAATTTTTCTAGCAAAAATTTTGGCCCATAAAAGCGCCCACCTAAAATGCTACAATCTATTACTACTACAATTAAAGCAATTCGAATTATTATGTGCTCTTTACTGATGAATTTTAATTGTTTTAGCAAAATGCATTTTGGAAATAATATTAAATAATGCTGCTATGCGCGTCCTATTTGGTCAAATTAACGAGACAGACAGTAACCATGTTACTTACGGAAGTAATAATAATACTGAAATCCGTAAAATGGGCAAAACCCAACTTTTATTTATTAATTCTAAATTATCAAGTTGGATCTTAAAACAGAAGCATCCTCTTTCTCTTTCTCTTTCTCTTTCTCTCTCTGCCCTACAATACTCCCTGCTATTTCCCACCCTTTTAAAAACACAACTTAACATTGGATACCCATCAAAACCTCTTATTTTACATACTTTCCTCTTCCACATTCCCTCCCGAGCTATACATTCATTCTGCACAATTGGTGGTCAGTTTTGATCCGATCAGGAAGTAAGTACACCCATGGATACCATAAAGTCCTTTAAGGGCTATGGGAAAGTGGATCCCATTGAAGAACAAGCATTCAAGAGAAAAACCCGCAAGCGTCTTATCATCGTCGCTGTGTCTCTAGTCGTTTTGGCTGCGCTCATCGTCGGAGTTGTGGTCGGAACGGTGGTGCACAAGAACAATAAAGGTGGCAGCGGCGCTGTTGATTATGCGCCTCCTTCGACCACCTCCCCTGCTCAGTCACTTAAAGCAATTTGTAGTGTCACTAATTATCCGGGCTCTTGTTACGCTAGCATTTCTCAGCTGAAATCTTCAAACACTAGCGATCCGGAAAAGCTATTTCGGCTTTCTTTGCAGGTGGCATTGGATGCCCTCCAGAAGGTATCCACAGAGCTACCGGAGAAATGGTCCAATAGTACTAAAGATCCCGGTGTCAAGAAGGCTTTGGGGGTTTGTCAAACCGTGTTCGATGATGCAATAGACACGCTCAACGACTCTATCTCGACGATGAATGCCAAAGAAGGCGAGAGATTGTTGACGGTGACAAAGATCAATGACCTCAAGACTTGGTTGAGCACCACACTTACTGATCAAGATACCTGTTTGGATGCTCTTGAAGAATCGAATGCCACAATCATCCAGGACGTGAAGGATCTGATGAACAACTCAACCGAGTATGCCAGCAACAGTTTGGCTATTGTCTCTAAAATTTTGGGAATTCTCGGACATTTCAAGATTCCAGTTCACAGGAAGTTGCTAGGGACAGTAGGGGGTTCGAGCTTTCCGGTATGGGTGAGAGCAGCAGACAGGAAGCTGCTTCAGCAAAACAGTAACCCCAAACCTGATGTGGTTGTTGCCAAGGACGGCACTGGGGATGTCACGACCATCGGAGAAGCAATTGCAAAAGTGCCAAAGAAAAGTGCCACAAGGTTCATCATCTACATCAAGGCGGGTGAATATCAGGAACAGTTGATTCTGGATAAGTCCTTCTGGAACCTAATGATTTATGGAGATGGAAAGGAGAAAACCATTATTTCCTTCGATGACAATTTTATAGATGGAACACGAACATTTGATACAGCTACATTTGGTAAGTTCAAACCTCAAATCTCTTCCTCTGTTTTTTTGTTCTTTTTTATAAACCTTTTAATTAATATCTCAATTGGGAGTTCCCCATGTGAAAGTTCGGGGGTTTTGTCGGATGTTCTGATGTGATCACATCAGAATCATCACGACTCCGTTACAGTAGTGTCACCATGTGCTATATATTATGCTTAATTAGTTATACCTGATTTCCCCAACATCAATACCCCACCATGTGCACTTAGATTGGGCTCTTCTAGTCTTCTTCCCACTAAGCCGTTCGGTGACAAAAAGAGAAACACATACAACCACTAATGGCTTCTTAAGGACTGGTTCTTTTCACTAGATCTTGTGTGGTTATCCTATGCAATGAATAGGCATAACTTTGGATCAATATCTCTCTGTTTGAACTAGTCATTTTTAAGGGTTCTAAAGGTCGTTTTAGCGTCATAAATAAGTTAAGGAGTCATTATCATTAGTACCACTAGGACAAGATTGCTCAAAGAAGAAGTCTCTGTCTAAATGATACAAGATTTGGGTAACCTCATGCCATCATCAACTACTATTATGTTCTCCCCCACGAAATCAATTCTGTAAATGTGGCTTCACGAATTAAGAGTATCTATTTGCATTGATACTTTTGAAATTAGAATCGGAATATAGTTATCGGAATTGGACTTTAATCAACAAACTCACCGTTTAATTTTCGAGTGGTAGTGTTAATTTTGAAGGTATTGTCTACTTGCAGCCATTGCAGGAAGAAACTTCATCGCAAAAGACTTAACATTCAAAAACACGGCCGGAGCTAGTAAGCACCAAGCCGTGGCAGTCCGATCAGGCTCCGATCGTTCAGTATTCTATAGATGCTCTTTCGATGGTTTTCAGGACACTCTCTACGCACATTCTAACCGTCAATTTTACCGAGAGTGCGACATAACTGGAACCATCGACTTTATCTTCGGAAATGCGGCGGTTGTATTCCAGAACTGCAACATTCTACCGAGGCAACCCATGCCCAATCAATTCGTAACCATAACAGCACAAGGAAAGAAGGATCCAAATCAAAACACAGGAATATCTATCCAGAACTGCGTCATGTCCCCTCTCGATAATCTCACAGCTCACACGTACCTAGGAAGGCCATGGAAGAACTTCTCAACTACAGTGATCATGAATTCTCAGATCGGCGCATTCTTGTCCCCCAAAGGCTGGATCGAGTGGACTCCAAACGTGGAGCCACCGAGTAGCATTTTTTACGCAGAATATCAGAATATGGGCCCAGGGTCAAGTCTGGATCAAAGGGTAAATTGGGCCGGTTTTAAGCCCACTATTTCATCAGACCAGGCTTCTCAGTACTCTGTACAATCTTTCATACAGGGAGATGTTTGGTTACCTGAAACCCAAGTCACTTTCACTTGATCCCAGCAGTTTTTTTTTTTTTAGTTCGTCAATTTTTTACTGTAAACAGAAGAGTGACGTAGTTTAATTGATTATAATTTTGTATATTTAAATTTTAATGTATTAATTGTTTTTATATATATATAAAAAAAAGAATATACTTTTTAAAGAATTTTACCAGTTTTGAGACATATTTGCCATTGGTGATAGATAGATCGGTCACGGTGGAAAAAAAAAGGGGAAATTTCTTGGGAAGAAATGAGTGAAAAACTAATTTTGTGAGAAAAAATTTGCAGAAATGATAAATTAATCCATAAAATGGAGTTGAAAATCCAGTGGGTCTCTGTAATGGCACTGTAGACTGTGGGCAAATTTGGCTGGCGAGGGCAAGAAGTCAAACACAGATGCGAAAAGAAGGAGAAGTTTGGCCAGGCTGTGATTATCGGGCTGCGTAGAAGAAGAACGTGATTGACCGAATTCGAACAAACCTTAAACCTTTTACTTTACGAGGGTTTGTTTTGTACCAAAAATTATTCTGAACCTTCGCCGACATAGACAGTGGTTTTTTCTTTTATCATGCGGCGGTACGCAACTGACAAAGCAACAAGTCTCATTAAGAGAAGTGCCACTTGTTCATCCTTAGGTTGCGTGTCGCCTAATTCAATTCCCCCATTTCTTCCTCCTCCTCATCCGCTTTCCGTCCATTCTCGTCACTCTCTTCTCCGTTTCTTCACCACAATTCTTCATCCTTCGTCTTCGTCTTCGTCTTCGTCGTCTGATTCAGCTTCAATGGGTTCTGATCATGCAGCTACTCCTGTTACTATCCGCACCATTAATCCAAAGGTTCACTCTTCTTAATCTATATCCTTCGCAATCAGTTCTCTGGTCCTAAGGTTCTGGCTGGAATTTGTTTGTTATGGAATAGCACATTCAAGCTTTAATTATGAGTTTAGTTTTGTATCTTCCTAGATCTTTATTCTGCATAGTTATTTGTTGCGTTTGTTGGGTATTTTATTGCTGTTAATGGATTGTAAACTCTAGTTTATTGCGGTGGGTTTGTGGATATGCTCTGGGGTTTAGCTTTTGCATCTATGTGATTTTATTTTATTTTTGATTCTATGGTGAGGTTCAAAATCAAGGATACAGTCATTCCTTTCCGATTGTTTTGTCAGGGTCCTTTTTCATCGATACTTCCATATTTTAGGCGAAGAATGGATTAATCTAGCAATATCTTGAGAATGATAAGTTGGGGATTTATATGTAGAGATATAGTCTTGATTTCATCTCTGTTTGTTATGTGTCTAAAAAAAGTTATGATGTACCCCTACTGACATTAACTGTGTCCTAATGCTGATTGGGTATAGCCCTGAATTTTTGGGATGAATAGTACTCCCTTGTACTAGTCTTTAGAAGTACTCAGAGATCATTTCATTTAACACTGAAATACTCTTTTACAGGTTTTGGCATGCGAGTATGCTGTTCGTGGAGAAATTGTCATTCTAGCTCAGGTACATTGAAAGTAGCTTATGCCTCACTGTTCATTTGTGATGAAATTAAATCTGGATTAACTACATGTCTATCGGGTATTGCTATTGGTTTAACAGATATTAATGAAATGTTTGGTTTTGCAGAAATTGCAGGAGGAACTCAAGAATAATCCAGAAAAGCATCCTTTTGATGAGGTATTGATTTTCTTTATTACAATTTTCTTCCCTCTGAACACCAGCTAAGAAATGAATGTGCATGCTATAGTGGAAACCTTTCTGCCTCAGAATTATATATTTGATGCTCGGGAATTTTGTCAACTGCCATAAGCATTGATGCTTCGTAAATTTGGTAAAAGAAAAGATAAGAATTTTCTTGCACACCGTGATAAGGGTTTCTTACAGTCAACTTTTCTTAGGAAAAATCTCAAGTAGAAGAACCAGGGGTTTGCATGTAGCTATTCTTCCCTGGAGCTCCCTTGACTTTCTGAAATGAGTTAAACGTTTTTGTGTATTGGAATTGTTTTGATCCTTAATTTCCACCCCCCCAATTCTTGCAGATACTTTACTGCAACATTGGCAATCCTCAGTCCCTGGGTCAGCTACCCATTACATTCTTCAGGGAGGTGTGTGATGAATCTTGTTTTTATATTAAAAGAACTTGTGGTGTTAACTGCTTGTAATGATGATTATTGTCATTCTTTTAGGTCCTTGCTTTATGTGACCATCCAACCATTTTGGACAAAAGTGAGACGCAAGGTTTATTCAGGTAGGAAATGTAAATTTTACTTTGGATGAAGCATTTGCCTAGTATCATGTGATTTTAATTTTTATTTGAGATGAAGTCTTATGCCAAATCATCTAAGTAAAGCAGAGTCAAGTGAAAATGGAAATCCTAATAGATTTTATGGTAAAGCCAAAAAATTATTTGGAGTTATTTACAATGACTGTTCTTTCTTGGTAATATTAAATGCTGCATAAGCCATGATCATTGATCCCATAATTGTGAGGCTGGGCTCTATTTGGACAGAGGATAATATGGTAAAAACTAAATCTGAGTACTAAAATCTGTGTCCATTATATTCTTGTTTATGGATTGTCATTCTAGAAGAGAAAAAGTACTTAGAACTATGGTGCTGAGTTCAGCCACATTCTTATTAATTGATGTCTGCTAATTTTGCATGGTCTTTAGTGCTGATTCAATAGAGCGAGCATTTCAGATCTTGGATCAAATTCCTGGACGAGCAACTGGTGCCTATAGTCATAGTCAGGTAATTATGGAGTTTACTGCAGTTTTGGATCATGATTAAACTTGAGGTATCTTATGTGGAAGTATTATATAAAACCAGGGTATTAAAGGATTACGTGATACCATAGCTGCTGGTATTGAAGCTCGTGATGGCTTTCCTGCTAACCCAAATGATTTATTCTTGACAGATGGTGCAAGCCCAGCAGTAAGTGTACATCATCTTCTGGAAAATAATTGATGTGCATGACTCTTTATAAATTTCCTTGATCTTCCATTATTTGCAGGTTCATATGATGATGCAATTACTGATAAGGTCTGAAAATGATGGGATTCTTTGTCCCATTCCCCAGTACCCTCTCTACTCTGCTTCAATTACTCTCCATGGTGGAACTCTGGTATCTCTATCTTCCCCTTTTCCCTTTCTCTTTCTATGTGTCATCAACCAGTTCTTCTTTGACAAGATTTAACTTGACATTAAATTATCGGAAGAGATGATTAATGTCACCTAAGCTAATATAGATAAGTTCAATTGTGACGAATTGCAAAGTGGGACATCTTCTTTTGGCCTTCTTTATTCTGGAGTATCTGTTAATTGGCCATCATTAGGGTACTGCAATGGCAGATCTGATTCTAATTGACCTTACAGGTTCCTTACTACCTCGATGAGGCAACAGGGTGGGGCCTAGAGATCTCTGAGCTTAAGAATCAACTGGAAACTGCCAAATCAAAGGGTATTACTGTCAGAGCCTTGGTAGTTATAAATCCTGGCAATCCAACAGGGCAGGTAATGAATTGTTTAGTATTTAGACTTAGTGATGCAGAATTAACTTATTTCCTCTTCGTTTTAGCATACTGCTGCTGGGTGTAATTATTATTAGATTTTACCCAATCTGCACCAAACTTCTGTTTTGTGATCGGGTTTAGTCAAGTTTTTAGTATTTTGTACTGTATTTGCAGTATTCTGTTGGGAGTTTTATTCTTCTATATACTATTCTTACTATTACTGTTATAAGTTTTCATCTCATTCAAGTCTTAAAAGTATTGCATCATGCCTGTAGGTTCTTGCTGAGGGCAATCAGTGTGAAATTGTTGAGTTCTGCAAGAAGGAAGGTTTGGTTCTTTTGGCAGATGAGGTGATGTTTTATAAGTTCTTTTCTGATTTCTGCTTGTCTTTCCGGATGCTTGCTAGGGCTTTCAGGAGCTCTGGATGAAGCTTTTCTTTTTCTTTTTTTTCTGGACATTCATTCTAATCTTTGTTATAGACCGAGACATTTTGGAGAATTCTTAACTCATTAAACTTCCTTCAATAGGTTCCTCTTACAAGATATAAATCATGCAGGTTTATCAAGAGAATATATATGTTCCCGACAAAAAATTTCACTCGTTTAAGGAAATTTCACGTTCAATGGGATATGGAGAGCAAGATATCTCCTTGGTGTCATTTCAGTCCGTTTCTAAAGGTAAACTGATCTTATCCTGCTTGATATTTGTTTCGGGAATATCACTTTAAAAATTAAATATTCCCCTTTCTTTTGCTAATGTTTGGCAATTAATTTTATCAACATTTTCTATTCAATGTTTCAGGTTACTATGGTGAATGTGGGAAAAGAGGAGGGTACATGGAAATCACTGGTTTTACTCCTGAGATACGAGAACAAATATACAAACTGGCTTCTGTTAACCTTTGTTCTAACATCTCTGGGCAGATTCTTGCAAGTCTTGTGATGAGTCCTCCTAAGGTTGATACTCGATCCTTTTAGATTTTGGTGCTTCTCTTTATGGTCATTCCATACTTGTCATAGTTGAAACTATAATGTAATTAATTCATGTTTGGGCTTAGGGTTTCTTGAAATTAAGTAGAACACTTTGGAACTAAGCAAGCTAGAAATTATTGCTTACGATAAAGCCTATTATCGATGAATCTTAAGCTACTACAATTTTCATATTCTATTGTAAAAACTTTTAGCTTGTAGTTAAATTTAAGAGTTTCAATGATGATTCCTTGCCATATTAGCAAACACCAGGTGATTGATTCCATGTATTCAGTACTTATTGGTGGGATAAAGTGATGGCTAAACTATACTTATATGGAATTTTATTAACATGATTCTTGTTCATTAATTTGATTGGCCCTCTGCAGGTTGGAGATGAATCATATGAATCTTATATTGATGAAAAGGAAGGAATACTATCATCCATGGCAAGACGAGCAAAGGTTAGTTGTATTCATCAGTGCATGTTAGTGGATAATGAAATGTGTTGAAAATGGAATAAATAGCTTATAAAGCTGCAGATTAAATTTTCTCACTAATTTGGGAATATCAAGTATCTCTGTTCCTAATGCAACACAGTGGTGGAAGTTAAATATACTATTATTTCTTTTTACTATATCGATCCTCATTTAATATTAAACTGTCATCAGACACTTGAAGATGCATTCAACAGTTTAGAGGGTGTGCAATGCAACAAAGCAGAAGGAGCTATGTATCTTTTCCCGCGTATTCACCTGCCACAGAAAGCAATCAAAGCCGCTGAAGCTGCAAATACAGCCCCAGATGCATTCTATGCTCATCGCCTCCTTACTGCCACTGGGATTGTTGTTGTTCCTGGATCTGGCTTTGGACAGGTATGTACTGTTGGAAACTTTTCCTTGCCCTTTTGTTGTATTCAAGTTCCATCGGCACCACAATGTTTGTTGCTGCATCCTATCGTGCACACTACTGATTTAGTGATATTTTCAGTAATGAACACTTTGTTTTTTGTGTGTGACGTATATATACCTGCATCTCTTTTTTTTCTTTTATAAATCTAGTTCTAATATTTTCTATTTCTTCTTTGAAAGGTTCCCGGGACTTGGCATATCCGATCTACTATATTACCCCAAGAAGACAAGATACCTGCTATTGTCTCACGGCTCACGGAATTCCACAAAGGATTTATGGATGAATTCCGTGACTGAAGGAGCCTGAAATCAGAAAAGTTAAATGGTTTGTGGTTTTTAACCATTGGCAGAGGGGGGATTGTACTGTTGATAGATAGTATGAATAAATTGTTGTGTGTCCGGTCTAGACATGGAGCATGAGCCAGAATTTTGTTCGACAGTTTTAAAGTTCTGTCTGCTTTTCATAGCATAATTGACAGTATTATGAAATAATGAGATAAGAGTTTCTATCGGCTCTCAATCAGCAGTTTTTTTTTTAAGTTTTAAATTTCCTCTTCAAACAGTGAACCATTCTTCCACGAAGAAGACCAAATGAGGTAAGTGCCACTGTACATTCTACGACCATTGCCTTTTGGACCGACCAACAGGAAGCTCTGGTCGTTTTCTTTTCCCTTTTTCTGAAAATTTAAAATATTCAGATAATCTAAGTAATAACCTAACTATAGAAACGAAAATTTTAGAAACACACTTCCATGATTTTAAAGAGTATCTTAGTGGAAATTTTTTCATTTGTACATTAGAGATTATGTCACCTTCTAAATACAAATCCTACCGTATTAATTAATAGAAAATAATAGTGAGGTACCTAATTTATAAAATTTAATCCTGTAGGGGAAGTTATAAATTAAAAATATACCTCTATATTTTTTAACAAACTGAAGGGGATTAACGGTCCATATCTAATTCCAGATGAATAGTGTGTCATTACTCGGACAACCACCAAAATGTATGGAATGGAGTTTAAGTTCAAGGAAAGTTAATAGAGTCATAACACGCTTGGAGCAGTTTCTAATGGAAATCCCATATTTAAATAAGTACAAAAAGGAGA
>JAPHNG010000186.1:0-25000 GCA_027405835.1 Asclepias syriaca
TATGATGCACCAGTTAGTAATTTAAAGCAAATTTTAATTGAACAGGCAGTGCCTACAAAAAATCTATATTAGATCGACTTGTAAACAGCTCCTCCCAATACTCTCAGCTCTGCTAAAATTACAATGTGGTATCTATAACCTATGATTTATGCTTTAGAACATGATATTATTTCCAATATGGTAACTGCATTTTTCAAATTTTTGGTTAAGTTGTAAGCAACTGAATGAAATCTGCCAAAAGAAATATGGAGATAACTTGAAGAAGCACATAAAATAATGAATACTCCACAAGTGGCTTCATACCTTGCACTCGCCACCAAATCAATCTTGGAGAACCTTTCAAGGATGGAAGGATCAACAAAAGGAGTTCCAACAGGAGGACTGCTCACATTTAGTGGAACACTTGTATTGCTGACACTAGCAGGAGAACCAACTACATTCATAGCTGGGGCTTTGGGATGAGACCTTCGTTTTGCAGCAAGTTGTGCTTGATGTTGCCGCTGCATGGAGTCATTAGCACTTGAGGTCAGAGAAGCTGTGCCCACAATTGGAGGAACTGATGTAGCCACCGACCTATCCTTTTGCGATGACACAAAGCCACTTGTCACAGCTGCCCCAACCTGTTGTCCTACTGAACCACTAGAAAATTCTCCAGATTTTGATGACAAAGGTGACTGTGCAAGACCACCAGCAGACACACGAGGACTTTGAACCAATTTTCTCTTCTGGTATGGATCTTCCTTCCGAGAATTGCCCTCAAGAAGCTGACCTTGACCATTCCAAGGTGATTGAGGAAAACTGGACCTTATAAATTGTTGTGGTATCCTTTGCTGTAGCCTGGATTGCTGAGAATCCATATTATTTAGTTCCGATTCCAGCATGTGCATATCATTTTTATTTCGTCCGAGCTCTGGCTTGTCCAATCTCTCTGAATCAACTGGTTCTTCCTTCAAGCCATATCTCATACCTTGGTTGAAGGGTATTGACCCAGATTCTTGATGCAAACTACCATCAAACATTTGCTGAGGATACTTCTGCATTCCGGCATTGTTAAACTGAATTCCTCTGGCTAGTGACTGTTGCTGTAACAGAGGGTTCTTCAGGTAAGAATCGGGTCCGTGGAACCCTTCCACTTGTGATCCTACATGTGGCTGTTGATTTCCATCGACACCAACCCTAGACCTCTTGTTTTGAACAGACAGGGAAGGTGATTGAGCTTCCTGACTGTCTTTCTTAACATGGAATGGAAGAGCGCCAGAGTTCACATTTTCTGAGTAAGCTATCATCATGTCCTGTCCAATAGAAGCCCCTTGTGTATTCAGAACAGATCCTGACCTGTGATCTTGCATGATTCTTGGGCTCCCAACCCCCATTGGATACTTGGATGGGTGAGCCATCAAAGGTGATGATGGGCCAGAGGCATTTGAGCCAAAGCTGTTAGCCTTCTGCATAACCATGCTGGTTGGACCATTAATTTGGCTGGGCAGACTCTCAATAGCAGATTGCTGGAACACAGATCCTGAGTCTGCCAACCTTGAGCTTTCTGGCACTCTGTCTACACACACTTTCTTCCCATGAATATTATTACCGGATGTCACTGTAACATCTGAGACTTGTCTAATTCTTTTCCTTCGCATTGTGTACAGAGCAAAATTTAACTGCAAGAAAAAACAGCAAAAGGTAAATACTAGAAGTATGACCTGCGAGTTAAATAGATAATGTGAAACTACCAAAAAACACCTTATTTGGAATAGGATTATCATGTAGTCTATCCAACTTTGGAGTTGGATCTAAAGAAAGTTTCGGCTGTAGGGCTTTCAGGATCCGCGACTCCACTTCCTAGAGAAGACAGAAATCAGACAAGTCTATGTTTACTTAAAGTACAACTGAGAAAATGAGAGATTGCATTTACCATTAGATCACCATATGTCCAACCACTATCGGAGATCAATGGGATATCCTTTACTACATTCTCTAACGACATCCTGAGACATACTTTATTAATTATTGGAGATCCATCTATAGAAGGCATGTTACCTCCTGTTTCAGAAAAACACTTCCTGTAATCATGCACCTGCAGTAACAACAGCATCTTAAATTATCTAAATAAGCAAGTGCGCATAAACTATGAAGATTTAAGGAACATAGCAATAAGCATCAAAATCCCCTATACCAACAACCAATCAATGACTTGGAAACCAGCTTGAAGCAATATGCCATCTTACTTTTGCAATCCTCATAAACTAAATAAGTGGAAAATTTTAAGTATGATCAACAATCCACAGAATGATCATGGAAAGAAATCTAAACCTTTTAACTGACAATCCAAGAGTTTATGCAATGGTTCATCTCTACCTTTTTATTCTGGCTTCTCCCATATCCTGTAAAGATTAGTGATGCTTATGCTTTGTTCATTTTACATCTTCTTGAAGCATTTTAGATGAACTCCCAAACATGTCCAAACTATTTATGAAGACAGTCTTATCATATATCATCATCGATCATATTTATGATCTAAAAAGGATTGAGCAAAACAAAGTATTGGCTTGAGAAAAAGAGCCAATGGCCAAAATTCGAGGTTAATGTAATCAGATCAATGTATTAAATAAGAAAACCACCAGCATAAAGAGATACCAAAACATCAACAATGAACATGGTGAAGGAACAGTGGGTCAAGGAAAGTTGTGATCATGAGTTAACCCTTAAAAATATGAGAAAGGACAAGCCTGGATAAAAATATTTTCAGCCCCCCTTGTTTATTTCTCTGCACATAAATAAAAATATATTCAACTGCAGCTATCGCTTATAGAACAGTTGCAGAATTAGCCTATAAAAACATTTTAGAACAAATAACTTGCTTCATATTTACCCTGAAAAATTAAATTGAAAATATAAAAAAAAAACAAAATAAAAATTACCTCACAAAAAAGCATGCCGTTGATGTACTTGCATTGTATGTCATCCAAAATATCCCCAGGCAATCTGCCAGACTCAATGGCCTTGAGATACAAATCCAAATGATAGAAAAATCAACACAAGGAAAATAAGTCATTTTCGAATATGCTACTGAACATCTTGAACTTAATCAGACTTCTAAGTAAGGTATATACATATCAGATCAGGAGGAAGATGCAAAGATAACTTGCGTGGATAATAACAGTAACCTACAGACTAAGTTCTCTTCCCCCCCTTCACCAAACAGCATACTAAACATGACAAAAAGGTCTATTACCCCAATCTCCAAATAATCCAGGGTGTTAAAATAATTAGATATGGTATTCTACAGCTAAACAATACAAAATACTTACAGAAAACAGGGTTTCAGAAGCTCGGTCATATGGATGCAAAAATTTTGGAACTTCAATGGAATTCTGATGCCCAGATTCACCCTGATATAAGAAATAGTGCTAATTTAAATTTGTAGTTCCGAATAAACACAATATCATTAAGGACTGTTTCTGTTATTTTTTATGTGGGAATTTCCAAATTAAAGAGACGAAGGACAAACCTCAGAAGGTTTCCCAATAGTGTATCCATCCGGGTAAAGGCTCAATGTGAAGGAAACTTCACCATCTGTCAGAAGTTGAAGAGGCATATCAGTAACTCAAATATAATGTCATCAAGATAGTAAATAGCAACAATTCTTTGAGTAGATATTAACTTACCGCAGAATCCAGTAGCATCTTCATCCCCTTGACAAATTTCAGCCTATATCATACAAAAGATAATTTCAACAAATAACTACATACAGGATTGGAAGCCAGAAAAGGAGAGTAAAAAATATATATGCAGGAGTTATCCAATAAAAATAAAAATGAAAGACATCACACCAATTATCAAGTAAAGGCTAAAATGTTTCCAATTAATGGTCACTCAAGTCAATGATTTAAAGTTTCTGATTTCCTGCATTCTTAAAGATCATGTTAAGGTAACATAAAAACCCTATCAAGTCCAATTATCAAAGTCAGTACCAGAACTTGAGGTTTTTCCTACATGATTAACGCCTTTTCCTCTATCAACCTCTGAAACAGAAACAGCCAGAGATCTCTAAACTCTGGTAACTAAGGATCAAGTCTTTTATGCAAATGAATAAAAATAATCTAATCTATAAAGAGACCAGTACATAAACGCGAGTTCACTTCTCTTGCAAAATTCCCAATCCACATTTAATTCAATTTCTTGCTACTGTATCAATTCTAATGGTTCAAAACAATTCAACCATAGCGCCAAAAAACTTTGAGAAATAGACAAGGATGAGAATTTCACAACCGGGAGAGACCCTTAAGAAACTATTCTAGGTACACCAGAAGTAAACGGTGCGGTCGCCCAAATTAACAACTTTACCATAACATTGGCCGATTATGATTAATCGCCGGACGCAGAAACCTTATATTTAAGTTCGTAAATATATATATAATATATACACACACACATAATTCTATAAATAAACCTCACCTGCTTTCGAGAACCGGATTCAATTTTCCCACGTGTTCTTTGGTTTTCACCAGAATCGTCGATAACCATACCATCATGTTCACCTCTGCTTTCAGATTGCAGCGGTTCAGGTCGAAACCTCCTGCCTGTCTTTGAGACCTTAAAAGAAATCCCCATTCTAAATTTCTCCGGAACTAACAGTAGGGGAAGATAAAAAATACTAGATTCATTCAAATCTCCCAAATGTTTTGAGGAAAAATTGGGGGAATTATATACCTATTACTAACTACTCATTAGAGATTAACCGGAATTTATATATATATATATACACACACGTATATATATATATATATTAGTAAAAGAAGAAGCAGCCGAAGACTTCGAGCAAATAGTCTGTGAGAAACCGTCCTGTAATGGACTGTAGTACAGGGAATTGATTCGGACGAGCAAACTCCTTAAAGAAACTGCTCTTAGAACTTTCAAGAGTCTATAGGGCCAATCAGTTTATCAGCTAGTTTGATCTCAATAAATTTATTTTTAACAAATTTTCTCCTAAAATAATTTTTTATGTGTTAAATTTTTTTATTAGAAAAAATAAAGTGATTTTTTACGAAATTCGTTAAAATATCAAAAGATTTAGCAGATTTTATTATTTAATTAATTAAAAAAAATAAAAATATCATCACATAAGAAAAAAAAAATACAAAAGAAACATCACAAAAAAAAACAAGAAAGAAGAATTTTAAAAAATTTAAATGGGAATTTCAATTCAAACAATAATTCATTCAATCAATTTCTCCAGACTTTCTCATCTTATCGCATACAATCAGCCTTGCACATTAACCTGGAATTCCAATCTTTGAGGGTAAAAGTTGATATAGGGTATCAATATTTTAAAAATTACTAATAAAAATGTTATTATACGTGGAGAAACAATAATGAAGAATTTAGAAAAATTGTATTTGGAGTTTCAATTCCAATAATATAAAAATCAAAAGTTTTTTGTATGTATAATTATGATTAAAAAAAAATTAAAAGTTTGATTTCAAATAACCGTAATAAGTAATTCATCAACAATTTAACATGATCATTGTCTTTTATTTATTTATTTATTTCAACTGTCTAAATTTTTATAATCATAAATTTACAGCTTAGTATTTTCTCCAAATTTCTCTTGTTTCTTCTTTCTTTCGTTATTTTATTTTTTCCTTTTTTTTCTTTTCAAATGACATTTTTATTCTTTTTTAATTAACTAACCAATAAAAATTATTAATTATTTAGATATTTTTTACTGACCTTATTTTTATTTAATAAAAAATTTAAAATTTTAAAAATTAAAATAAAATTTTTAGGATCAAACTCACCGATTATTTTTATAAATTTTATAAAATTAATTTAATCTAACTTAATTAAACTTCTAATTTAAAATAAAATTAATATTTCATTTGTTATTTTTAATTAAAAACATTATAATTTTTAACATGACTTTTAAAACACTTCTATTTTAAATTATAATTTTTAAGTAAAAAAATTAATTTAATATAATTATTGTGATTTCAATATATTATAATTAGAAGGCAAATTGGCATAAATAATTTTTTAATTATAGAAGTTTCGTAACATTAATTTATAAATAATTTTTTTTAATAAAATTAATTCTCAAATTAAAAAAAAAATCGTGTCATTAGTCCTATTAAATTAAAAAACAACATTTATATCATTACATTATTTTAATATATCAAATAATATACATATTAACATAAATAATCTTCAAATTATAAATATTTAATAAAATTAATCCTTAATTATTAATTAATTTATTTATTTTTTTGTAAAATTAATCCCCACATTAATCATTTCCTTAAAAAAATTTCATTTAGTAAAAAAAAAAAAAAAAACTATTAGAGAAATGATAAAGATGCATGTGTAAGGTTTTTAAATCAGAACGAAACATTAAAATTGGGAAGATGAATTATTACTATTTATCTATCACTAATTTTAAAAACCACAAATATTGAATACTAATCACTTAATGTTAGATGAATGAATTGAACAAAAAAGTAAAGTTAGACGCTTAAATATTAATAGGATCTTCGATTAGATGGAACCATGAAATAAATTGCCACATTGTTTTACACAAGGCTCGTAATCATACGGTCACTAACCACTCACATGACCTAAGCAAACAAAGGAACAAGAATATCTGTACCAATGCCTCTATCGTACTGTTCTCGTATTTCAGGGACATTACATAGATGCATGCACAGCAAAAGTTCGCTTTTCCAAAAGCTCAGAAGCATTTTAACTTGCATGGCCAAACTAATCAAGAATGAAGCTCTTCCTCGTATGCCATTTTATGAATTGAGTATTCCCTCTCAAATAACAAAAACTCCTGCAAAGGCAATTTTAGTTAAGCTAGTTATTAGACACAAGGCAATAATGAAACAGAGAGCAAAATATTGCAAAAACATTGTGCAACACATATTTGATGACCCCACTAAAAGAGAGTTCTTCAATGAAGACTCGGGAACTTAGTTCAGAGATGAGGACCTCATGACCATTCCTCAAAAGCCCAAGGCTAGGGAAGGAGGCCATAGAGAAAGAAAAGAAAAACATTTCCGGTTGCACCATTAAAGTCAAACCTTGTTCTAGTGTTTCTTAACTATAATAGGCTAGCACTAGAAGAAAACATGGGACTGTGATAGCCTTAAATTTTGGAACGCTATCAAACCTTGAATTAGAAATAATATTTAAGGAAAAAAAAACCAACTCTGAGTTCCACGGTTCAAAAGAAACAAAAACAAGCAAGAACCAGGGATTTTCCTTACCTGAATCTGCTTCTGACTGAACAAGTGAAGAAATTCAGTTTCAGGAGATGAGACAAGTTGAATTAAGTCATCATGGCTTTCAGGTGGGTTGCCAAACTCCATAAGTGAAACAGACACCTGCAAAGGTCAGAGCAGATATCGTTTAATTGTTTTATTTTTATTCTTTTCCTGCTCTCCTCTTTTTTTGGGGGGGAAAGAGGGGGGGAGTGTGTGGAGGAGGTTGGAGTCCCCACAAAGCATACGCTTACATGCATACACCTGAGAGCAACTTCTGGAATACAACACTTTCGACAAAGGCCATGCACAATGTATGTCGCTGGACCTTCCATAGAACCATCACTGCTTGAATACCAAGCATCTAATCTAGAGATTTCCATTGTCATGCCAGCTTGGAATCGAGCAAGCTCACCTACGAATAAAATGGGTTGGTGAGAACAACATAATGCCAGCAACACCAAAAAAAAAAAAAGTCCTATATGCTTTAATATACACAACAACAGACTGCAAAAACTAACTTTCTAGGCCCATGCTTATCTTTTTAAGTCTTTATTGAATATTTCCCTCCATTTCCTGAAAGATCAGGATTCCAAGTCCCCAAAGAAGCAGTTCTATAAATTCTACCAAATATTTTACAAATAAAACTCATCTATTACAGTAGCAACTAAAAAGTGAATACATTTCAGTCATACAGGAGAAACAATCATAGTAATATAAATCTATATTTGATTTGACAGAGGTAAATAAAGACCAAGGCAGATAAGTTTCCATTAGAACTCTGCTCAAGATACAGCTGGAGAAAGGACCGAATCTAAAGTTGAATTCAAGATACAACAATCAAATGAGCCAAATACTAGATTTCATACTCCAAACAAGTTCCTGTAGGCCATAGACCATGGAGTACAACAAAAAATTCAAGTAATTTAAAAACCTATTGAAGAAGAATCATTGTAAAAGCAGAAAATTTTTCACCTTTGAAGCCAGCAGCAAGCATACTTGCAAGCATACCACCATTGTTGAGATTGTGTGAACCAATTCCATCTCCTTCGGTAGCCAAACAGCGAAATACAACCTCAATGCAGCAAGGGTCCTTTCCTGATACAGATACATTTACCTGTGTGTGAAAAGAGTATATCCGGGTCAAATCATTGTAAAGCAGATCAGCCAAAATCTAGTGATGTAGACTGATAAATATATAAATTCAACCCCTCACTATAAAAGTTTAAACTTTTTTTATGAGATAAAAATCTACCACAATATGAGAGATCAGAAAGTTCTGTTTTCTAATCTTAACTCCATCCATTTACCTGTCATTATTCATATGTTAGGCACTGATATTTCTGAATATGTGATGAAGGGGTCGTGATAAATGTACAAATCTAATCACTATCTATAAGTTTAAGCTTTTAGATGTAGTAAAAACTTAAAACATACAAACTATACAGCCATTATCAACTCAAGATTAAGGAATTTGTCCACTCCAAATGAAAATCTGAATAGCTCTCCTGCAATTAATGACCCTGAAATTCGTGTCACTGTGCACCCATACCATGTTGATTATCTTGTAAGAACATCATGGATTGAGTAAAACATTCCTGAATCTCCTACCCCAACAAAAGAAAACACAGAACCAAACATACAGAGACGAATATATGGCAAAACGTTTCAAACAGGAAAAATATGGAACTGGGGCAACATGTGCCTTTTCATATTGTAACATCAAAAGGAAACATGACCTGTGTCATTCAACATAGTTCTATTGGTCACTGTAAGGTCAAAATCAACAATCAAATATTCTTTTAGTTTTAGTTGGTAAATGAATGAAAGAGGCACATTAGACCAATAATCTGAATACCAATGAATTTAAAAGGCTGAACCCCCATTTTCCCCATTTACTTAAATTCACAAGAGCCACCAAGACCACGAAGAATCATCAGAACAAATGGAGACATTCAGATAAAAATAATTTTACAATCCAACTGGTGATCAAGTAATTATTACTATTTTTAAAATGATTCATGACCGTGTAAATTCGCTGTAACACAAAATGCACAGTTGAGAACGAACTGGAAATAAAATAGTACTCGATGAAAAACCAGAATTTTTCACTATCCCTTTTTCTTTTGCCAAGAAAGCATGAGGAACATACCATAAGTTGACGATTCACTACTTCTTCCTCTGTCACTGTAGAATACAAAGCACTCATTAAGGTTGTACACAAAGTGGCATCCGGAGCCATCCATTCACCAGAAGGTAAACAGAGCATTGCAGTGGCATGCAATTCAAGGAATACAGGTTCCATGGATTCATATACAGGATCTTGAGTTGGAACCAACCATGGCGTTTTTCTTCCTACTTGAATGGAAAATAAAAGCAACTTATTAGTCTTAAAATAAATATATTCAACAAACACTGTAAGGACTGTGTAACTAATCTTGAGCCAAATATAAAACTGGTGAAGAAGGGAATACTATAGGGGCCAATTCAGATGCATATCAATCTCTAAGGTAAGCATAAACATTTTCCATCAGTTATGACTCACTTTGCAATAACAGGAGGGATGAAGATAGTGTTTCTCTGGCTGCTGCAGCAGCCCTTTCCTTCTCTTCAGATGAAAGTTCAAGGTACGGAACCTCTGCATTCTCTAGCTCAATTTTCAGCCAGTTTCGATATGTTGCATCACAAGAGTAGTATTCACTCTGATTCATTAGAAAGGGCATGAATAAATACACAAACGGTCAGATTCAACCATTACTTTAATACAAACAACAGGAAGTATTGTATAGAAGTCAGCAAAGTACCCAGTCCTGAAACTCCCTCAAATTTTCTGAGACATCATGATCCACTGTAGAAAGAAGAGTTTCTGTTGGCTGCTTCAACGGTTCAGCAAGTAAGCTCAGCAAGGTATGAGCTCCAATAGGCATTGCTGGAACTCTCCACATTGAAATGAGAGCAAACTCGCGGAACAAGACATTGCTTTCAAGGAAAAAAAAAATTAAGTTGATGAAGAGAAGTCATTGAAAAGAGAACAAGTAAGAAGGAAAGGAATGACCCTACACTAATCAACATAGGGACCAAGAAAGATATGTTGTTTCCCTCCCTACTTTCTCTTACTTATGGGATGATAAACAAAGATTTCATCCATAAAAGTTTAACGAGCATACTACCATTATTCTTAAAGAAACTCTAAAAAGTTTTGATATGCAATGAGCACCCAAAACAACTATTGAATTGAAAGAGGGAGATTGATCAACATATTTAAAATTAAATTACTTTCAATATAAATTTAAAATAATCAAAAGCTAATTTATGAAAAACTAAATTTATTTAAGTGTTCCTTTTGTACTAAATAAAGAAATATTTACAAAAACCAAATATCTATATATATATTATAGATTCATAAACATATTAGACGGGAATCAGAAGCGGACTTCCATAGAAGAAGTTGACATAACCCATGTCGAAAACATGAAGTATTATTTTATGTTTATAAGCTATTGGCTAGTCTATTGAGGAAAATAAGGGAAAGTGAGTACCTATGCATTAGTGCCCAGTAAAGTAGTTTGTCACTAACAGCCTTAGCATCCTTGATTGTGGATGGAGGTGTAAAGCAAAGCCATTGAATTACCATAGCCTTTTGGAGTGACTGTAACCGGTGTTGCTCTGCTACATCAGATGACTCATCATTTTTTGACACACTAATTTCTCGAGATCTTGCCAGGATCCTGTTTTGACAAATTATAAGCAAATGAGCCAGATGTACTTAGCAAAACTAAAATAATGATGATATTTGATGATGCTTTCATCTGATTTGTGGACTCTAAAAATATTTTTAGGAAATTATACCTCTCAATGATTTCTTCAAAACTACTTTTAGAGTCATCCTCAGGTGAAAAGGGCAAATACTCAATCGCAGAAAGGAAGATCTTGTATTTAGTACGCACACTAATGAAAAAAGAAAGTGAAATCAAAACATCAGTTGCAAAATCAGGAAAAAAGTAAATAGAAAAGTTAATCCATGACTCACAGCCTTATTACTAAGCAAGAATGAAGAAAATAGAGTATGAAAGTTAATCCATGGTTCAGAGCCTTATTACTAAGCAATAATGAAGAAAATAGATGATGAAAAAGTCAGACCTGCTATTAAGCCGTAACTCCATCATATGCACAAAAAGGTCAACGCAATGATGGCGTGCAAGCTGGGAAGCATAAATACCAACTAACTGTTCATATTGCTTTGTGAATAAGAACATAGCATACCTGAACAGAAAATATTCCATTAGCATGTTATATTCTCCAACAGGTGGTAGATAAAACTGGGGAACATATTCCAAAGCTACACCTTTCTAGTTCAACTTAAACTGAAATAGAAGTCACAAGATTAAGCAGATAGAAGATGAACGAATCAGTGAACAGAAACCAGATGCATGATTATGCTTCAAATAATATAAAATCCCTGCAATATATTATGGATTATAATAAATTATCTTTGCCTTCATAGGTAATTAAGCCCGTATATATTACTTTATGTTACAAGAGGAGGTGCTTATTTCAACATTTAGATAATCTAAAGCCATATCTCACACTTTACAAGGTTAGATGAGGCGAAACATGAAAAGATCCAAGAATTGGAACTTCTTAGTCAAGCAATGACTTTATAATCTGCTTTTCAAATTTGGATATTCTAATTCATGCGTCATTAGATTTGATGAAGAGTTTAATTTATTTATTGAAAATAATCTTAGGGATTTGATCCTCGATTCAATAAATAGAGGAATTCTCTATTCATTATACATGCTTAATTTATTCAATCAGTAAAATACCTACATAAACTTTTCAGTAATCATGGTACGGTGACAAAATTAGACTTTTTATGACACCATAGGCTCTTGGATTTGATGCCAAGAGGATTTAAACCACCCTCTCAGTGTGACAATATGAGTCCTCTGTCCTCTTTTTGTTTTACTTTCTAGCTACACTATCATATTTGTCATTTGTTCAGCATTAAAATACTAGTTGATGGCATGGCTTCATCTTTTAGACAAGCTTTACTGCAATTACTCTACATCAATTACAAAGTTCATAACTTAAAACTCTACAAAAGTCTAGTGTCATTTTATATGGCAACTTTGGAGGGTTTGTCTCCATTCACCTGCAGCATTATTCCATTTTATCAATCCATGTCTATTTAGAGCCTCATTATACATTAAGAGCGAATTTCTAACCTAACTTGAATTTGAGTTAATTTGAGACCCTTAATTACATTACCATTACCTTTGTAAGATCAATTTAAGATAAAAGAAAGTAAGTGATCCTTTTTTGTGCTTATTCCTGAAGTAGAAACCGGTCCATTTGTTCCTAAATAGCTTCTTTCAAAAGGGATTCCATCTGGAGTAACTTTGATTCTTCAATATATTATACTATGATTCCCCATATACTTCACCCATAACTGATTTGAAGAACACAATCAATCTTGTATAACAAGATAAGAAAATACTTCTAAGAAAAATATGCTAGAGAAATGATAATGCACATATTCACAGAAGGTCTGTGTAGAAAGGAACCCAAAGAACTCCTAATTTCAACTAAAAAGTAAGCATATGAGAGGAAGATTGTCTAACATGTTAAGAATAAGATCACCAACTGTCATAATCCTCTCTCTGAAAGTATCCTTCATTTCATCAGCAAGCAAATATCTAAGAACAAGCACTAAATGAGCTCCAAAGCGCATCATTTGGGGATCACCATGAGGCCTGAAAAGAGTAAACCATATGCTTAGTTTTTTACACATCGTTCCTGACTACACAGTAATTTAGTCTTCAAAGAAATAGAACCTAAATCTAACAATCTCCCAGCAGGACAAAGACCGTCATGCTTAGTTCTGAATGAAATCCCTATAGAAATTTAAGGTATAAAACCAGTACAAATTGTAAAAAGAAAAAGAAAAAAAAATGAAGAAAAGGATGTATTGACAATACTGCTAAGTTATTTGATCACTCATATTGGTTGACAAAGGAAAAGGAAATAGTTAGTCAGAGAAGTGTCGTAACCTTGTATAAGTAACAAATTTAGCAGATTTTACCTGAAGGTATTATCTCCATCCTCCGAAGGTGATATCCATGACCAAATGAGATCAAGCATACTTGGTATGTCTCCTAACATAAGATTCATCTGTTAAAAGCTTCGGTCAGTGACAGAAGGCCAATTGGAGGCCACAGCAAGGAGGGCATTAACCATAAGTCCGACATGAAGCTTGGACACATGCATGCAAAAACCAAATAGAGGGAATTCCAAACATGAAACATGGATCACAATGCAAAAGATGAGGGCAGAAGACAAGATGCTCAACATATTGAAAAGAAAAGAATAATGGTCATAGAACGGAAAATTCATAATTGTTGCTAAAGAACCATGACTTCCACGCTCTAAAGTACCAATAGACAGAACATATTTAATCATGTTGAAGTCAAGGTAAAAATTCTTTCAAGCATTTAGAATCATTTCAGTGATTAGTATTGCATCTGTTCCACCAATTAACCTGGGATGAAGAACATCACCTCAATTTGTCTTTGCTGCTCCTTGCAAGCTCGACTCACAGGTTCAAGCACGGTATCACTGAATCACAAGACCTTTGGATGTATTATGTAATAAACAAAACAGTGAATTACTCCAAAAATATAAAACGTGAACAGAGTTTCACCTTGAGTGGAGTTTCTGAAGAAGAGCGCGAAGGTTGCTAGGTTGCTGGTGTAGAACTTGAAGTGGCCAACTATCTGGTGCCCCTATTTGTTCACTACTTCCATTAACTTGTTCTAGAGTATTCTCAGTTGCGTCTTCATAGCCTTTAAACAGATCTACTCCACCTGGTTGAAGGCGTGCCAGTTCCAAATCAACCTGGACATCAAGCCATGATTTGGCCATTGCCCAGCAAGCAGACTGCAAAGAGGAAGTAAAAGAGTAATCTTCTGTATCTATCTTAACTTCACTTAATCTTTTGTCTATTACTTGCTAAAGCAACAAAATAAAGAAGTTAGATTGTTAAGAACTCTCTAAGCACAATTAGATGGAAGGTTGAAGATATGAAGTCACATGAGGTTAGCTCTACAGGACATAACATTTTGATTGCCATCATAAATTATAAGACAATCTTCAGGTAGAGGCGATCAAGCATGCAGCAAATTGAGTTTCAAAAGCAACAGTTAATTTTTCTGGCTGATTTACATTGCAAAGAATGACCATTTTCATAGATTGGAACTACATAGATAACAGACAGACAGTTTCCTAGAAAGGACTAAAACAACTCCAAAGTCATATTTTTAGTAGAATGTCATTAACATTTCCTTAGTAGAAGATTACTTAGATTGACACCTTCAAAATTCACAAGCTCATACTTCTTTATGTTGTAGAGCTTTATCACTGATCAAATACACTCTTTGAGAAAAATTGCACTGCTTGTGCTGATGTCCCCCTGATAATACAATGACTATAAGTTCGTAGCAACTACCCGTACAATAATCATGAAAAAATGCAAATCAATTCAGATAATAACCAGTTTGCAGAGAGAAGCCTTTATAAAAGTTTGAAATCCTAGAGTGATCCAACAAACTTGAAACAGTTATCAGCTTTTTTGCAAGCAAAACCCAATTAAAAAGTAAATAATTAGTTTCAGCAACTAGGAGTAACATCAAAGATAATTACAACACTTTTCCAGAAGAGGTACCACAATAGTAGTATAAGAGAAAAAATCTACAGCAAAATAAACATCAGGATGATTCATCAATTTGAAAAGTTTGACGAGTAACCATGCCAAACACATTTAATGGTTGTATCAATTATGTTGATGCATCTCTATGGAACAATTTATCCAGGTAAAGAAATAGACGGGGAGGACTTCTCCAATGCATTATAAGAAGATTAAAGAGATACCTCCCAGTCTGTACAAATTGGAAGAATGCGCTTCAAATTACTACACTGGCATGCATATACTGCAGTTTCATATTTCCCACCATCTTGCTCTGCAATTTGCTTCAGAAAAGCAGCAGGAAGGAAATTAACTAATCATGAGAACAACAATTAATCAAATGAAAACTACATGGTGATTAAAGAAGCAATGCATCAAGAATAAGCACAAGGGTGGCAAAATGGATTTAAATTGAATGAACATCCAAAATTTTCACAATCAAATGGATTTGGATTACATCAATAACTTACAAGAATTCAAATAGATACACTTCTAGATCCAATTATTCTTGACCAACATAAGTGGATGTTCATTAAATCCAATAACTATGCACAGAGAAAATCAGCAATAAGATAATATCCACTTCAGATATACAATTAATAACATTAAAGCCCCAAACTTTGGTAACATTTTAGTCCCTACATTTGATATTGATTAGGGTTTGACCCCTAAATATCCATACCAACTTTAAAATGATGACTTGAAATTTTTATGTTAAGTGTATAAACTTATTCTCTATCCAACAGCTACAGCTTTTAGATGAGGTAGAAATTTAACACAATAATTGGAAAAAAAAATGTGAGATGAAATATAGATATATACTCATATATTATATAATTATGTATGATATATAAGTCAACCATTTATCTTCTTTAGCTTAAAAAGTTAGATATTGTAAATGGATGTCCATGAATATTCATATCCATATCCATTTAAATCATATACATTTTTTACCTATTTATAATGGTATTTAAATTGATGGTGGCTCACTTAATTTTTATTCAAATGGATATAGATGTCCATATTGCAACGTCAGAAAAATATTTGAATCATTAATAGCATTAAATTATTAGAACAGTTGGTCTGATAAATTAAAAAAGCAAACTCATATCAAACTCTCGTGTGAGGACCAAATACAAATCTCAATAAGAAATCCAAAAGGTGCACAATAACCAACAAATGAAGCAAAGCCAAGGCTTGAATATGAGACTTGGTACTCTAATACCAAACAATAATTAACAAATAGGGACAAAGGCAAAAATTGTATCTAGGACCTTTAGCTCTACTACCATGTTAAATTTTCACCTATTCTAAAAATGTAAACTTAAACTTACAGAGAAGGAATGAATTTATAAACTCAGCAAAAACTCCAACTGAAAATATAAAATTACTTAAAGGGCATGAAAGAATGAAAGAATATTATAGTATTTGAAATATTTGCATCCACGCACATTATAAAATTAAATATCAAAATAATTAATCAATCATAATAATGTAAGGAGAAACATTACGTGAAGAAAATTAATTAGGGATAAAGTATAAATAGGTAAATAGTTGTTAATGAAAATCCATCGTCCATTTATACTGTTTGTAGATAGATTGGATGTAAATGCATTAAACCTCCAATCAAATCATTTTTATCCAATTTGTCACACCTAATAAACATACAAGACAATAAATTTTATATAATGAAAGAGAACACAATGGGATTTCATGAGAGTTATGTTTCGACAAGACTAAGAAAAAATGTTCATGTATAAGAGGCAAGAGAAATAGTAAGTTTTAAATGCTCGAACGAAAAGGCTTTTAACATAATTCACGTTTGAGTACCTCTGATGCACAATAGGAAGCCCACTTCCAGAGACGCCACTGATGCCCTACACCACTCTCTAATTCAATAGCCTGCAAGATTCTCGTCTTGCCATTTTTAACTAAGGCTTCAGTCGATGGGAAGAGATCGAGTCCTTCAAACGCACATAGAGTTGCAGATCTCCAAGGCTGTTTGAGCAGAGAAAACCTCATTTATCTGATCCTGATCACAGAAGAAGAGAAAGATAATAAATAATATTTAACAAGTGAGGAAAGTACCTGTCCAGCAGAACGGCAAAGGTTACGTGCCTCCTCTGATCTTCCTGCCCTTAACAAAATCCAAACATCTTCCAAAAGAGATTCATCTTGTTTCTGTCCATTTACATTATGATGGCCTTTACTATATGCGCAATGCATTCAATTAACAAAATGCAGCAATTGCATGAAAGTTTATAAAGCATAATGTTTTCCCGTAAGCAGTACTACATGAATGGAAGTAGTTCGATCTTCAGAAATGTGTTTTACCCAGGTCATTAAAAACAGTGCTGATTGTGAATGGCACCATGCACATATAGTCTCTTAAAAGTACAGAACCAAACTTAAGAAATTATAATTCCAGGAAAATCACCATAACAGAACACAATGAAAGATGCTTTACAATCACAATTAAAAGTTACATCCTACACAACTATCCTATTATAGAAGTTGAAACTATAGTTCAATATCCATTGGTTTTCACAGCATTGTGAGTCAAAGAGACCCACCACAAAGCAGTACAGTTTCCTAGTAGCAGATGTAATGAGTTAAGCAACAATGCAAGTGCAATTGTTTGAGAGCAATACTTTGTCATCGGCAAGCTGCTGAGCATGTTCCCGTGTTGGAGCATCAAAATCTAAGTGATGAACTGTCTCTGTATGTGAGGCACCTTTCTTTAGTAATCGTTGAGTATGGTGCCAAATTCCAGATTTAGGAAGATATGTACCAACATGAGAACCTCGAACCTGAAAAGCAATAAATCAAGCCACAAACAAAAATGAAAAATAATCAGGGGAAAAGAAATCAACATTTAGGCATTTGAAAGTTAAAATTGCTCACAGAAAACAAATAAATAAGCTAATAAACTAATCTTTTAAACAAAACCAAACAACACCAATCGATTATAAGTCTCGTACATACAGAACAAACCGCTGCATTCGTGCGCACACACGCAGATCCAGTACACAGTTCACATAAATAAACAGGAGTAGACAAATCAACATTTTTTCGTTAAATACCATCTTTTCTTTCTTTCTTTCTTTTCTTTTCTTTTTTTTTCTCCTTATTCCTCTTTTTCTTTTCCTGAAAAAAGAGAAGAATGTGGGGCTATTTCAAGCCTCCCTGGGATTGGCCCTGTGACAGTTTCCATCCTTAGTGGACTGTCAAATTTAAGCTATAGCTGGTGCCTACAAGTAAACTCAACCACTTTTAAGTGCTTGAGGTGCCACACATGTCCAAAAGATGCTAGGTTTCAGAATAAAAATGCAAATAAATTTGTACACCTCTTACCACTTGTTCACCGTCTTGCTCCAGACATACTAAATATCTTTGTACAAACCCAAGATGTGCACACTAACATTTTACAATGAATACAAAAAGGTTTGAGAATAAGAAGGCTAAGAATTTAAGTCAATAGAAAGGAGACTAATTTATATAACTTGACATAACATTTAATCCTTTGGTATCTCAAACTAAATGAACTCCCTTTAGAAATCAAACCATCACCCAATCTGAAAAGCATCTCAAGCCACTCAATTTTAAGCAAATACAGCTTTGTCTCTAGAGTCACATAGAAACTCTCACAATACAATGCGTCAGTTTCAAAGTAAAGATGACCAAAACAATTCAAAAATGGTTACCTTGTTATCCAAATCAAGGGCCTTAGATGCTAAACCCTCAAGCCACTGAACAATACGGAGGCATAGTTCTGCCTCATGATTTGATGCAACAAATTGGCAAGCCTCCAAATGTGAATTGGTAGGTAACTGTAAGAAGCAAGGCTAGTATTGAGTGGATAACATAAAATACAATAGCTAAACTACTAAACTAAAGCAGAAAAATGTTAAAGACTTTTAGTGAGAAAAAGGTGTAGCACCAGGATTAGATCTCCAGGGATTTCTTCATTTTCTGCAAACATGGAAAGCAAAATGTTAAAACAAGTATCACAAAGACAACATGAAAGGAACAATAAGCACCCCAACTATTATGTAAAAAGACTTAGTCCACATAGATGAAAACCCTTTCCATAGGAAATGATATTAGACCAAAAAAAAAAAAAAAACATGTGGTTTGAGAAAAGATTCCAACTAATATTTTGAAAATGCAGTAACATACACAATATCAGAAAGGTTAAAAAACTCATTTCCTTTTCCAAATAGATACCACAGAAGAGACCAGGAAGCAGCTTCGTCAAGCAAAAGTCGAGCTTTCTGCCGCATCAGTTTGTCCTCAACAGTTCTATGCCTCTCATTGGAGCCATGCCTGCAGGAGGAGAAACAAAGCACGGCAACTTGAAGCAATAAGAAAATCACCACAATGATCAAAAGAATGTATTAAGACTTCCAAGTTTGAAGGGTCTATGTCGCAAAAATTTCATAATCTTAAGGTTAGACTACATACTTCAGTGACAGAAGGAACCAAGGAATGGAAGAACAGTACAAAAAGGATGAAGTAGACATGAATATGGGAAATCTTTTATGAAACTTCTAACCGAATAAGTATTTTACATTTATAATATTGTTCATTAGTGCAATTTTAACATAAGAGAGTTCTTCAAGTTTGATAATACCCTTACAGATAATCAGATCCTGGAGAAGCATATCAAAGTCAATTGCCAATGGATTTATGAAAACAAAAATCTATCACCAAACTTATATGTTCATACCTCTGAACCATAGGTGTTTACATGCTAAACAACTAGAAGTACACAAACAAGAAAGTGAGATAGCAGTAAAACTGTTCGATGATCTAGGTCAATCTTTTCAAACTGGAACTCCTTAAATCGATAAAATAAACTCGGACTTTCAGGGTATATAAGAAGTTGGATATTTAAACTGTTTGACAAACTGAGACCCTCATCAAAATTTGTATTAAGAAGAACCATAATTGAAAGAGATAGAAGATATGATCACGTTCACAAAAAGGCAGCCAGTCAAGATAAGCCTTTCTCAAAGTAACGGACCTAATAGATTCTGAAACATTACGGCATGCACTCTCAAATTGCAATAGCAGATCTGGTATAGGCATCAATCCTGCAAAGTATGCTTAGCCATTAGTAATCAATGCAGGATTTTTCTACTGTTGTAAAACTAAAGAATACATAGATTACAATACTGAATGACAGTTATACATTTAAAAGAACTTCATCTAGCTTAGTATTCTACCTCTTCATCAAATGTTCATAAAATTTATATCATGAGGTATGTTCGCTGGAGCTAGCCCATGCCAAAAAGAATTTCCATGCTTACTATAACTTAAAGTAGATTTATAAGCTGCACCATCTAGAAAATTACTATACCGAATTTACCATCTTAACAAAGGCATCTCTAGATTGACAACATAGAACATTAAGCAGCTCTTCACAACTTCAAACCACCGAGGACAAACCTTAATGTATTAGAAAGAAAAATAAAAATAAAAAACAACTTCAGAACAAGCTATGCAAAAAAAATTAACATGCAAAATCAGTATCAGAGGCACAAAGAAGTGAATCCAATATGTTCTTCTGCAACTTGAACAGAAAAGTGAGCGAAAATTTGTTAAGCACCTTGAAGAGCAGAATCCAGCAGATAGGCAAACGAAGAAAAAGTTGTGTCTCCACCATCTACGAATGTATCTTCTTCCTGCTTGCAAATTTTCAGAGAATGAATTCCACCTTGATAGATTAGTTCGTCTCCAAAATCTGCCTCGGATGCCCCATGAGTAAAAATGGATGATCTCCTCTGCAAATTAGTTTGTGTCTTAAAAGGTGTTCCCCCATGATCAGTGTCAGGGCTCTCAACCTCTTGTTTAATGCTTTCAAGAAAAAGTGCAGCATTTGACCACATGTCACTGAGCCTAGAAGGAGTACTTTCATGCTGTGGTGATAAACTAGAAGCCGAATGCCTTTTCCTGCATGCAGTTCCTTAATCTTATGGTACCATAGGCAATAGAATATATATAATACTCAAAAGGTTTTTGCCAAAGATACCAGAACATTAACAATTTCCTTGTTGTATATTAAAGTAAAAGAGCAGAATTTCAAATATCATGTGTAGGAGAAAATAAGTAGCTGCAAGAAAAATCCTGATGGAGACCCTATTCGACTCCTGTATCTCTCCTAAATCACATGATCCAATTCATGACATCATTGACAACTCCCAAATTTTCCCCTACATTACCTCCTCTTTCAAAAATATCCCAAGAAGTACACTCTATTCCCCTAAGTTCATAAATTTCAAGGGAATAAAGTAAACCTAAAACACAAAGAACAATCGGGTGAAGATTTTAAACTCGACATTTTCGCGGGGAGAAAAAATGAACATCAAATTAATAACAGCCAAGGACTATATATACATAAATGTTCACTTAAAACTTCAAAATAACCAAAGTATAAAATAAATGAGTAATGAAATGAGATTTAATAAGAGTAAATTCTCAAAGAGGATTCATACCCGTAGCGCCGATACCGCTCTCTACTGCTGAGATCTTCGGGGTCAAAATTGCTGGGAGAAGTCTCCATATCAATATCTTCCATTTAACCTTGAATATCAGAGTCCAGATTCTCCCTGAAAGATTCAGTGAGAGTTGCAGAAGAGCTTAAACCCTAGAATGCGATTTAAAAGCGGGAAGGGTAAAGAGGTTTTTACTGCTAGTTCATTTCTTTTCTTTATCATTTTCAGATATTTTCATTTATTTTAAAATTAACCCCAACCCCCAACCCCGCCTTTAATTTTTATAATTATTAATAAATAATACAACACGGAAATTTCGTTCTTTGTTGGAGACGAAGATCAATGGGATCCTTTTTAAAGGATAATAAATTTTACCTTTTACAAATTTTATATATAATTTTGGAGAAAAATTAAAATAAATATATTTAAAAAAATTTCAATTTAATTTTTCCAAAAGAACCCTTTAAAATTTCGTAACAACCATTTAATAAGCAATAAAAGGTACTAGCAATTTTGGAGGGGCAAGTGATGCCTTCCCTCATCACCCCAAGAGACTTCTAAGGCAGAGTAGCAGGGAAAAAGAGCGGAGACAGGATTTCGTGATAAAAAAACTCGGAATACAATTTAGCTTATCAGCACTAGTAAACATACCAAACCTCATTTTCCAAATAGTAACTGGCACTCGCCCCTAGGTAATCAATAGCAAGGCAATACATTCTATCAGTTGATACACATGGTAAACTTGTATTGGATGATAACCATCCCATCTAGCTCACAAATGACAAACATCCAAAAACCTCAAATCTAAGTCTCAAACTGAAGAAAAAAAAGATCATCCTACAACAGGGTATAAGCAGGCTGCCATTAATCCTTTTTGTTTCAATGATAGTACATAAGCTGCTGAGCAGCAGCAACATTTTGGAAACCACCATCGTATATGGCTTGGCTTGCCCCAGCAGCACCCATTCCCATAGATGCTTGTTTCAAAGCATGTTGACCTTGGGGGTGCATGAGGGCATGGACACCCCCCATCTTGCTCATTGCAAGCTGCCGTTCATAAGCCAAAATGTCAGTAGCTGAAATGCCTGGCAAGGGTCCAGGAGCTGGTGGGGGAAGGGGGTTTGAGCTTGTTCCGGGAGGAGTTGGTTTGTTTCCCCATGAGCACTAAGAGAGAAAAACAAAAATGATAAGACGCATGCTAAGGCAAAATAGTTATTAGAGTAGATACTTTCACAAGAAACATAGGCACAGATCCTGGGAAAGAGTAAGAAAAGAGAAGTGACAAATTCGAAACTACTTCAACGTCCTTACTCAAGAAAACATAAACAGTAAACCCAAACTTAAGCACGTGAAACAATTTGATAGCATGTCCAATTTATATGAATGTTTGTTGAAATTTTTTTTACACAGCATTAAAAAGCACCTTAATTAGTTTTCCCCCAAGAAAGGACTGGTTATTTCCCATTTGAATAGCCAAGGCTGCTTCTGCGTGAGTGCTATATCTTACAAAGCCAAATCCTTTGTCACGTTGGACCCGAACTTCCTCAATTACACCAGCACTAAGGGCATGGAAGTGTCGGTGAAGATCCAGTTGGGTAACCTGGAGAATAGAAGCACTCTCACAAAAGTCAAAAATGAAATCATAAAGTTCATTAACAAATTAAGTAGTCAAAGGGTGAAGAATTAGATCTTGCAAATACCAAATGCCCAATGAGAACCATTCACATCATATAAAATTATCGCCTGCTCCCAATATATCTCTACAAAGTTTTAGGAGTGTTCTTTGCTATAATCAATCTCCCCCACCCTTATGTAGATCATCATTTCTTTATTTTTCCTTTATATTCTGGAATAAGGAGATTATTCTAACCTCTGGAGCAAGATTACCCACATACACAGTTGTATATTGTGGATTATTCTCAGGAGCATCATTACTTGTTGTCTCCTTCCCATCTTCTGCAACCGTAAAAGCTAGTCAAATAGTACTTCCATTTGAAGCATAAAATGTAGAAGAATTGAAATTTAAATACAAAACCTACAAAGATAATCTACAAACCTACCACCTTGTTTCAACAAGTTAAAAACCATTAACATAGGCCTAGAGTGAGATACTTAGCTTATCCAATAATTATGACTTCATATTATTTAATCTATTATAGACTTACCTTAGATTTTAAAAATATAAATACATATGTATATATATATAAACATTAACATGCAGAATCAAATAAACCAATCACTGTAAACTTAAACCAACAGCAGGAACTGTGCTCAACAACCAAGTACCTATTTAATGACCTTTTTCCCTCTTTTTGGACACAAAGCTGTATGTGTAGACATATCAATTATATAGGAACCCCCTAAAACCAACATTAACTAGATTAACGTAAATGCATATCCAGACTAACCAATAAAGCTCCTCACCTGATGAGCCAGTTGTTAGTTCTACAACACTCTTAGCATCAGAACTCTGCTTATCATCATTGCTACAAGCACCCTTAGCAGCCCAGTTACAACGTATCTGTCTACTGCCAAGCCACTTCCCTGGAACAAACAAAACCCACACAAACACATTCAAGAATGACAGAACAATATAAGTAAGGGTACCCCCATCAGTTTCCAGTAAATTTTGCAAATAACCATGATACAAACAAATTGCAAGGGTATACTTGGCTTGTCATTCAAGAAAGAAAATTTTCATTTAAATTTTAGTGAAAAGTAGAGAATGTGTATTTTTAAAAATTTTAAAATGTAAAAGAGGGAAAAATCAATAAAAGATTTAAAAACTACAATTCAGTACTATGAAAATCATTGGTTAAATCAATTAACATCCACATAAATCAACATATTCTCACCTGTTAAATCATTTATGGCACTTTGAGCATCCTAAAAAGAAAAGCAAAGTTTCAGATTCTCAACTAACATTGAACAATAAAAAACAAAATAAGCAGCTGGTAATTGTAGAAAATGAACCTGTTGGTTCCGAAAAGACACAAAACCGAATCCCCTTGAACGCCCAGTCTTCTGATCCCACATAACCCTTGCATCACTATCAATAAAGTATCAGACCTATTATTACAACCGTATCTCCAACCAAGTAATACCAAAAGAACAGCATCTTCGTTTAAGGACACAAACAGATGTAGATAAAGCAATACAAAACGGAACACACACAGAGATTGGGGCTTACGAGCAACTGGGATATACAGTGAAGCAGGCAAAAAGCATTGCATCAGTAACCTCAGGACTGAGATCCCCAACAAAGATATTGTGATGACCTAAGAAAAGGCATTCATATTCATTAATTTGTAATGAAAAATAATTAATAATCACAGTTTCAAACATGAAAAGATGAGCAAACCTGATGTGTCTTCCCTCTGACCACTGGCATATGCCCAGTTGACTTTGATAGGCTGTCCAAACCTGCAAATTTCCAAATAAGAAATACAGCAGAATACATGAAGCATTTCTGAGGAAGGGAATAATTAAGAGATTCATCAACT
>JAPHNG010000188.1:0-52560 GCA_027405835.1 Asclepias syriaca
ATTGTTTTGTTGAGTTTGCAGACATGTAGCTGCTCTGAAGATATTTCAAAACCTGGAGGTTGAGCCATGAAAATATCATTATGAAGATCACCATGCAATAATGCATTGTTCACATCTAACTGAGTTATTTTCCAACCATAATTCACAGCAATACACAGAACTATCCTTATTGTAGTAGGTTTTACTACAGGATTGAAAGTCTCTAAAAAATCAAATCCAACTCATTGATCATAACCCTTTGCCACTAACCTTGCCTTGTATCTTGCAATGGACTTATCTGTAGGAAGAGATGATAGAGTCCAAGTTTTGTTTTTAAGCAAAGCTTTGTACTCCTCGTCCATAGCTTGCTTCCACTTAGGATGAGTCATTACCTCTGTGTAGGAAGTAGGTTCAGTGTAATCCAGTACATTAGCAACAAGCACCCTTGGTTTGTAGATCCCCAGTTTGCTTCTTGTGATCATATGGTGTGTCCCTGCAGCAAAAGGTGAACTTACAAGATTCTTGTTAGAAATAGAAGACTCAGAATGTGCATTAGAGACATGTGGTAACTCAACAATAAGAGGAATTGTAGAAGGACTCTTTTGGTTAGGACTGCAGGTAACAGGTGAATGAGAAGACTGATGTGATGAAGTTGTAGATGGTGTAGAATTGTGAGTTTTCTGTGATGCTGTAAGTGTCACAGGTGTTGGGCCCAAATGATCCCACAAGGTTGGGCTTCCACCACTCAACTCCACATTAGTATGATATTGTCCTCTTTGGACCTAAGCCCTCACGGTTTTGTTCTTGGGCAACTTCCCAAAAGACCTCATACTAATAGAGTTAGTGGTATTCTTTAATGCTAGTCAACTCTAGCATTATCTTCAAATGTGGGACATGGGTTGAAACCCCAACAATAGGGACATAATGAGATGAGGATTTTTGAGGAAAACTTGAGAGGATTGGTAGTGGATGAAGAGCACTAATAGGAGTTATATTCTGTGAAGGAGCAGATGAAGTGACAATTTTTTGATTATAGGGAAATTGATGCTCATCAAAGATTATATTTCTGGTAATGATAACTTTACCTTCAGGTAAAAGAACCTTATAGCCCTTATAGTGTTCACTGTAACCTAGAAACACACTAGGTTGAGACCTAAACTGAAGTTTATGTTTATTTAAGGACCTTAAGTGAGGATAACATAAACAACCAAAGACTTTTAGGTGGAAATAATCTGGAGATTTGTTCAGCAACTTCTGATAAGGACTTATGTAATGAAGGATCTTGGCAGGAAGTCTGTTTATTAGGTGAACAGAGGTGCTAAAAGCATCATCCCAGTGTTTTAAGGGAAGATGAGAGTGAGCAAGAAGGGAAAGTCCCATTTCAACTATGTGCTATGCTTTCTTTCAGCTAGGCCATTTTGTTGGGCAGTGTAAGGACAAGATATTTTGTGGTGTATTCCTGAATTGTGAAAATGATTTGTTAGAGCCATGAATTCACCACCACCATCACTTTGAATGCTTTTGATTTTAGAGTTAAACTGAGTGAGTACAAGGTTCTGTAAATGACGAAAGGCATTTGCAACTTCAGATTTTGCCTTTAGAAAATAAATCCATGTGTACCTAGTGAAATGATCAATAAAGGACACATAATAGCTAAAACCATTTAAGGATTTTAAGGGAGCAGGCCCCCACACATCTGAGTGGACAAGATCAAATGGTTTGCTATATTCAGTTTTAGAATCAGAGAATGGCAATTTGTGACTTTTGCCTTGTAAACATGCACAACATATAGAATCAAAGTTTTTATTGATTGAACTGGAGAGATTGCAAACTTTGAGCACTTTATTGACAATATTAAAGGCTGGATGGCCTAGTCTAAGGTGCTACTGATATAGTTGTGAATTTAACTCCTTATTACTAAAACCGAGAAAAGCCAAAGGTCTTTTAGGAAGCAAACTGCCAGAATCTGATATGTTCTTGTCATTAAGCTAAAAGTCAAAGGTGTAAAGAGCATCTTTAAGACATCCTCTGAGTAGAACTTGATGGGAAACCTGGTCCTTGACAACACAAAACTTAGGGTGAAACTCAAAATAGACTGCATTATCAAGAGCAAATTGTGAAACACTTATCAAATTTTTGGTGATTTGTGGTACATGAAGAAGAATTTTCAAGAGAAAAGGCTTATGAGAGAATTTATTGAGGAGTTACCAACATGTGAAATACACAAACCTGTCCCATTTCCAACTTGAACCTTGTTATTTCCTTGAAACTCTGAAGCAATGTTAAGATTGGCCAGGTCATTAGTCACATGGTTTGAAGCACCTGTGTCAGCATACCAGCTTGCATCACTTGCTGAGTCAGAGATGTGAGATATGGATGATGAATCTGTAGCTCGAACAACTGGATATGCTTGAAAATTTCTTGAGTTGGTGATATTGCTTTGAGACTGTCCGGATGAGGAACCATATGAAGAATCAAACCTGTAGTAACATTTCTCAGCAGTATGGTTGGTGTAACCACATATTTGACACTAAGGTTTGTTATTCTGTCTGAATCCTCTTCCACCTCGATCTCTAAAAGCTCCAGTCGTACCTCTTCCTCCTCTACTGTTGGACTGACCTCTTCCTCTGAAGCTATTTCCTTGATAGTTAGATGTAGACAAGTAGTTTTTCCTTTGTCCTTGTTGTTGTGTGAGATTAATTGAGGGGTTGGAACCTTCAGTATTAATCTGATTGTTGAACACAGCAGACTCTAGCCTAATTTCATAACTCAATAACATAGGCAGAATATCTCTAAGAGTAATTGATTCACTCCTAGCAGTAGCTGCAACCACCACAGGATCTAATTCAGCTCCTAAGCCAGTTAACACATACATGGCTTGATCTTCTTCAGAGATGGGTTGTCCAGCTGATGCCAGCATATCACAGCAAGTCTTAACTTTATTGACATAATCTCTAACACTTGAAGATCCCTTTTTTATTGAAGAAAGTTGAAGCTTGTACTGCATCTTTCTAGCAGCAGTTTGACTGGAAAAGTTAACCTCAAGAGCTTTCCAGATTTCTCTAGACGTGTTTAACCTACCATCATTACAAGGAGGTTTTCATATAGGGAGGAAAGAATCCAAGAGGCTAGCAACTGATCTTGTCTTTGCCAAGAAATAAACTCTGGATTTGCAGATCCATCTATGAATTCAGAAGGAATGGAGGTAGTTCCTGTGAGGAAGCCTTCAAGGCCATATCCTCTCACAGCTGTCATCACTTGAATTTTCCAGAGCAAGTAGTTTGAATCATTTAATTTTAAGGAGATGATGATTTTGAAGTTGAATATGACTGTTTGAGGATTATATAGCAGGTTGTGAAGAGGTGGAACCAGTTTACACATAACTATCTCCCATATTTGAAGAGGAGACAGCTTTATTGATGAAAACTAAAAGAAGAAAGTAGTATCAGACCCTTTCGTTTGCTCTGATACCATGAAATGTATCAAGCACAAACAAAAGATCTGCCATAAAGCTGGTAGAGCACAGAGCTTTCATAAATGAGAAAATGTGTTATTGACAATGATTACAAAAAGTGGCTGCTGCACACCTTTAAGTAGAAAACAACCCTAGAAACATATACACTAAGAGCCGTTAAGATCAGATAGAAATAGCACACATCAACGGCTATAATGTTCCTGCATGACAGCTGTATCATAGTGGTCCCATGCAGTTATATGAAGCAATCCAGTGCAGCCGGTGTACATTGTCTAACAAGTAAGCTATTTAACATATGGTTATTGAGAGTAGGTCAATTGTATCAATCTTAGGATTTTGCTAAGGAATTTGGATCACAATTTTTTTTCTCCACAAAGAGGTTTAAGGTCATACTAGGAGTTACGAGGGAGGGAAACTATCTTATTTATAGTTATTTTTAAATTTTCTAATCATATTAGGAGCAGAATTTCGAAATATATTTTAATAAAAATTCTATGATAAAATAATTAACGACAATATCTCATATTTAATGTATATTTTTAAAATAATTTTTTTTTCAAAAACATTTAATGTATATTATATTTGTCTCTATTATATATATATATATATATATAAACCGTTTCTATTATATCTTAATTCATAAGTTATAAGTAAAACTGTTATTAATTAATTTATACTAAGAAAATGTAACTTTTTTACTAAATTAATAAAAAGTAGATTATTTTATTTATAAGAGATCTATTTTATTTTATATTTTTAATGGTGTTTAAAACAATATTTATTTTATTAAAAAATATTTATAAAATTATTACAATTTTACTCATTTTTAAAAAAATCATAAATTTTAAATGAAATAAATATAAAATGTCCATATTAAAAAATAAAAATAAAAATAAAACCCACCTAAAATCTCCACGTCATCCTTTCTAACCAAGAAACTCTTACATAGACGTGTGTATATATATATATATATATATATATATATATATATATATTTATTTATATTTGTTTCTTTGTGAATATACAAAAATTATAATAATAATTATTATTCAAGTATTATTTTTAAATTCTTGTATGAACTAAAAACAATTATAAAGTTGAGAGATAAAATCTGTCAATTTTGTTGTCATAATCCTCAAATTTTATTAAATTTGATTGGCAAAAAAAAAAAGAACATGATGCGTTTTGTTACCGTGTGCTAAAGATAAAATTTATAACTTATGTAAATTATGTGGCAGAATTCTTTTTACATGTGATATCATTAATGATTTTTAATTAGAATATTATTTGTCCCAAGAACGTGACAACAGCTTCTATAGCATCTATTTATTTAATTTTATAATTTATCTTTTTAGAATTAATCAAGGGCTTCCTTAATTTGTAGGAAAGGTGTGATCGCAATCCATGTTCAAACATATAAATGTCAGGCAAAATCACTTAACAGTTCAATATTCACGAAGAATTTTTAACCTCATTTTAGACAATTTACTTAACAGATTTCCTTCTAAGCAAGTAAGAGAATAATGTGTCAACTAATCAAAAATATCATGTTAGCAAAATAAATAACTTTTCAAGAATTCAAGTCAAATGCCACAAAATTTATTTATCAAAATTAAGAAGATACTTCATGTGTATGTTTATTAATTGTTGGTGTTTACTGTCTACTTTCATATATCAACTTTAATTACCCATGTAGTGGAACCCCACTCCGATAACTCCCAGATTTACACGATCTTAGGGCACCAGACATTAAATTTCCTTAGGAAGGGGTATTCGAGTAATAAATGATACTTGCAGACTACCCTTATTTAGACATAAAATAAAATAGGTTTATTAAATTATGGCACTTTACTAAAAAATCTATCAAGTCATCTAATGACTTTCACAATGTTCAATTGGTCTGACATTATTCAACTAAACGCTCAAAATTTGTTATTTGTCAAGTAAACTAACCTTACCTAATATGCTCAAATATAAAAAATGCTCTATGTCTAGACTTATATCAAACCTAGTAAAATAGAAGAAATGGGATTCTCAAGGTCATAGCATTCAAATAGTTATTTAATATCATAGACAAGGCAACTCAGAAATTATAACACAATTAATTATACTTTCTCAAACTATTTGAAGTCTGAAAGAAAGAGTGAAAAATTTAGAAAGATTTTATGAAATTTGAAAAGTGTAAAATTTTTTGGACAAAACACATCAAATTAACAAAATAAGTGCACACTATCACCCCACACTTAAGATGAACATTGTCCTCAGTGTTCTACATAAAATTTACCCCACACTTATTTGAAAGCAAGAAAAGAACAATAAAACAACTAAATGAAAATAAGCCAATAAAAGAGAACAAAACTGTTATTTCATATATGATTGAATTGCATACAATAATCTATATGAATACAGCCCTTGCATCACAAAACAAGAAAATATGAAACAAACAAGAATACTGCAAAAAGAAAAACAAGCAAAAAGGAGAAAAAGAGAAAGAAAAAGAACTAGTGGTCCTGTGGAGGTGGTGGTATATCCTGGAACATCTCATCCATCATCGAGCAGAGGGAGTTGTCGCATAAGGATTGACGTACCTCTAAGATCTTTTGACGGACATCCTGGTTATCCAGACGTTGCTCTTCTAAGTAAGCTATTTAACATATGATTATTGAGAGTAGGTCAGTTGTATCAATATTAGGATTTTGCTCAAGGGGATTTGGTTCAGGATTTGACTCTAAAATTGGTTCATGATTAGGTTCAGGTTTAGAATTTGAGTTCTCCTCAGGGTGAACTTCATTAGGAACTGGTTCAATCACTGCATTCTAAGCAGGATCCACATGTTGCTCATCTGGACGCCGTCTTTTTCGAATAAGAGACTCCATAGTTTTCCAATCGCTCAACTATCTTTTCAGTAGATGCTCGTATTCTTTTCATCTAAGAAGTCTTTTTCGAATAAGACACTCTAGGGTTTTCCAATCGCTCAACTATCTTTTCTGTAGATGCTCGTGTTCTTTTCATCTAAGAATCAAAATAATTTTTTTTTTCTGAAATTGCTTATTTTTGTGTTTCTAGAAAATTTTAAGTTTGTAGGGTTTTTTATTTTTAAAATTTTTGTAAGTTTTTTTAAATGGATTACCTAATACGGTTTTAGAATAATTTTCTAAAATGTGATTAACTTAAATTTCTTAATTGCAGATAATTTCTAAAATAAATTATTCAAATAAATCCTATATTTCTAAAACAATTGACTTATTGAATTTAGATAATTATTTCCTAAATAATAGATTACTATAGTTACCCACCATAAATTTCTAGAATTTTGATTAGAAATTATAAAATTTTATGAATTGTTCTTCGACAACGGCGTAAAAAATCTGATACATTCTTTTGATAATGTACTATAGATATGATTTATAACCTAACTAGATTATGTGGAGTAAAAGACTTTTAGTTAAACACATAGCAAATAGATCATTGTCTCTTAATAAAAAAGAACTTAAGACAGAGTACCTATCGTGTAGCTAGTCATGTGATATTATCAATGATTTTTACATTTAAAATATCATTTGTTCCAAGAACATGACAACAACTTTTGTAGCATTATATTCAGTTTCATAATTAATGTTTTAGAATTAATCAAGGGCTTCCTTAATTTGTAGGAAAGATGTGATTGCAATCCTGTTCAAACTTATGTCTAAACCGTTGTAAAATTCAACCCCAACTAGTTGATGATCCTCATCAACTAGAGCAAATGCAAGAGAAAACACATGGTTATTTGCATCCTAGCCACTAGCAACCAAAAGAACTTTTTTGTAAGGCCCTCTTAGAAATGTTCCATCAATACATATGACTTAACGAGAGTAATTGAAATTTAAAATTGACGACTTGAATGACCAAAACCTATAATGGAAGAATATAATGTTATTCCAATACAAATGTAATGTTATTGGATTCTCCAAGCATGTCATCTACAAGAAAAATAAATTTAACAAATATTAATAAACATAAATTAACAACTTAAACATAACTCAAATAACTATTAAATAATATATTATAAAAATATCATTTCTCATCTAAGCTCAAGTCTAAGTATAATATATAACACAATGTCAAATAAATTTAAAAAATATTAATAAACACAAATTAGTAATTTAAGACATAACTCAAATAACTTTTAAAATAATATATTAGAAAAATATCATTTCTTATTTAAGCTCAAATCTAGTAAAATATATAACACAAAGAAAGAACTCAAATCACTCAAAAATGAAAAACTTATATTACCTAAAACATAGCTCTAATAACTTCAAATACAATATCATATACATAATAACTTAGTAAGAATGTACACATACCTTAAAATAAAATTTCGTGGTAAAAAATTGAATCCCCAAATAATCTTTTGAAGTAAAAAAATTAAGGTTTTAAAAAATGTAACAATCTCAATAGTTTCCACAATCTTTCAAATGCACTCTTTCATGGTCTTAACCTTTACAAATTATTTAATATGATGTGTAACAAACAATTTTGACATAAATCAACAAACTAGAAAATTCAAATACTATAAAAAAAAATTAATCAGAGAAATTTAAGAAAGACAATATAAGTCTCAATAAAAAAACAAAAAATCAAATTTATTATTATTATTTTTTGAAAGTCTCATCCCATGATCATAATTTAGATAAGGGAAAAAAAGAACTATTAGAACTTTAAAAAAAATATTTTTTGCATTAAGATGAAAATCAAGAATGCTACAACTTAAAAAATAAACTTTTACTTAACTAAATTAAACTTACACATAATTAATAGATTATTAATGATAATAAACTTCGATAAGAAACCTCAAACCAAATATTAGAGTAATTTTATAATTAGAAAAACCAGCTTGAATGAAAAGTTTTGCCCAATCTTTCTCGTGTCTTTCTTTACTGTTGAAAATTACCATCATTTGCATATCCAAGAAGAGCTGAGTTTCTCTTGCTTTAGGATCATCTCCAATGTTAGATTCATCGCCCAAAACAATTTCAATAATCATCACTTTTCCTCCTTTTTCTTTATTCGGAATTGCTTCTTTGCATTTCTTTAGTATTTTCACACAGTCCTCATCTGACCAATTGTGTAATATCCACTGCCAAAAATTTGTACCAATTAAACGAAGAAAGAAAAAACTATGTGAAAGAAAAATTTATACCAATTTATATACACACATAATTTTTTTCTATTAGATTAGTTTAATATTAATAAATTAAGATATAATTCAATTGATTAAAATTCCAAGGATTAAGTATTTGAATCATCACATTGAGTAAAAAGAAAAAATTAATAATACCTTAAGCAAAAGAGCATGAGAAGGAGGGATGAATTGGAACATGTCTCCTCCAACATAAGACAAGTTTTTAGTCCCTTCCAAACCTTGAACTATGTGAGGTAGAGATCCAACACTTAAACTGCATCTCTGGGAAAGCCTCAGCAATGGCCTTAGCCATGTTTCCAGTGCCACCCCCTACGTCCACCAACGAACTCAATCCTTCAAAAACTCTCTTATTATTATTATTTCCAATGATTAAACTACTAACCAAATGAGAATCAGATGTCATGGCTTGGTTAAAAATTTGGTTAAAGCGTTCACCTTGTCCTGCAATTTCCCAAAATGTCTTTCCATGAGCAGCGAATTCATTGTAATTCCTTGCTATTGAATAATATAGAAAGATTGGACGAGTTACCTGTAATCATTGTTGATTTACTCCTTTACTTGTGATTATTTGTTCGCTGTGTGTACTTACGCTTGCGCACGTGCCGCGCGCAAGTTGAATTGAGTGTCGTGAACTGGTGGCCGTACTAGGAAGAGGCACTTCGTAACAGTAAGCACCCTCACTTATATGAGAGGAAGATCATGATAGAGAGGAAAGTCATATAGTTATTTAAAAAATATATATATTCTTTATATTTATAAAGGGTAATATATAATACTTTTTATTTATTTATTTATTTATTCAAACTAAAACCTAGTTAAAAAAAATACAAAAATTGATGTGAATTGATTAAAAAATTAAAAAATTTTAATAAATTTTTTAAATCTTTTTAATCATAATAATTAATAAATACGAATTATAAAATATTAAAAAAATATATTAATAAATGCATGTTAATCTTCTAGATATACAAAACTTTTGTTTCTCAATGAATATATCAAAATTAAGATAATTATTAAATATAACTTGAATCTCTAATTTTTTAATAATAGATTAGGATTCAATTTAATTAATTAAATATTACATAGATATATTTGTTTTATTATTATAAATTTCTATATTACATTATTATTTATTAAATAATTTCATGTTTTATAATTTTTTAAATTCGATAGTCTTTAAGAATATAAAAAATATTTTAGTATTTAGTTAAAAATAAACAAATAAATAAGTAGAGAGAAGGAAGAAAGTAGGGAATTAAAATTTGCATCTAAAATTGGGGAACACAATCAAAGAAAAGTTTGGACTAAAAATGAATTTTATTAAAAAAAAAAAACCTCATAATAATTTTACAAATGTAATAAGTGAGAATTTAGGATCCATTTTGAACACGTGCCCTGCCCGATAAACATTTGTTTGTAGAGTCCTTTCCTTGAACTGCATCGATTAACATTCGTAGAGTTCACTCTATTTTCTTCTTCTCTTCCTCCCATTCCCTTAGGGTATCAGAAATCATTCTGCTTCAAACCGTTGATGGCTTCGTCGCCGAGAATTGCTTGCTTCCAATGCAAAGAATTGGGCTCCAGCTTTGGCCACTTCAAGAACGGTTGGCGGCTGCGCAGCGGCGAGTACGCTCAGCTTTGTCAGCGTTGCGCGTATGTTTCGCTTCCTTCCTTATAATGATTTATTACTCATAAAAGCACATGCAGGCTGGAATTCACATTCTTTTTACATCAATTTTGTGGAGAATGTTTTAGAAACAGGGCGTCCTTTTCTTTTGATGATGCTGCCTTATCGTTTTGGTGTGAATTTGTTGTGCTCAGTCTGTATCGCTTGGATTCGGAGTTTAAGCAGTTCATGTCTACATGCATTTCTTTACCAATTCTTAAAATTTCAGGGGTTTACCTGTATATCTCGTTTTATGGTTTTCCTACGTTTTACTTGCATCGTAAGCAATCACTTAATTTGTATAAACTTTTTGAATTCTTGCATTTTAGTTGCTGCTCTTTTCCATTTTGAGCGAAATTTTGTTAATTGGCGTGAAATTCAGATCTTGAAATTAGAATTTCCCCAAAAAAAGGTTGGAAGGGGGCGGTCTTTATGGGTAAGTGGGGAATCAATTTAATCTCTGCAATCAATTCCGTCAGTCTGTACAGGATGCAAGGGGTTTACTATTGGAACTAGCAATACAGATATGGTGTTTGTGAATGAGATGCTGGTAATTGTGATGTATTTTGTTTTCAGCTTAATTAGAGAGTCTTACTAAACTTGGTCAAATATTCTTATTTCTATATGTGAAATTAATTTTATGCAATATGACACCATGTTTCCTCAATGTAGCTTCTATTCTTATTCTCTAGAAATGAAGGATAGTAGTCTTTCATGATGAGTAATCCACTTCATAGTTATTTATACATGTATGCTAGGAAGTATGTATTCACATTTTAACAAGAGGTTGGTGATGATCTAATACCTGCACATGCTTTCATACGAGTAAAACAAGTTTTGTCATTCTTTAATTTCAGCAAGTCGAGGTTTTGGATGATGTATAATCATGTGTCGGCTCAACTTGTAGCCTGCAGAATATTTGGATTTCATATTTTGAAAGTTCAGTCTCATGCTTTTTACAAAGTTGCAACTTCAAATGGTGCTTTTCTTATTACATATAGCAGGGAAATCAACAGATGATTCACATGATTTATTGTTAATATAAATCTCAAGTTTCCTTACATGATGCTATTTTCCCTTCATATAAGTTATTGCAAATGCAATTCCCATTCAATATTGTTTGCTGATTTTCTTATTAACTGATCTTCTCCATATAGTTCTGTCTATGAAGATGGAAGATTCTGTGAGACTTTCCATTCAAATGAGGATGGGTGGAGAGATTGTGAGTCTTGTGGCAAGGTGAGATGCTTAATTTGGAAGATTTGGTTCATAGACATCAGGAAATATTCAAAATATGATTATGAATGAAATTTTGCAAATTTTCTGTCATGTAAGTGTTAGTGGGATTCTTATGGGAAAATTCATTGAAACGTCTCTCACAAATTCTATAGTTATAGGCTGTACAAGACAGTAAGAATTTAGTATCAAATTTCTTATTGTCTCTTGCAGTTGGTTCATTGTGGATGTATCGTGTCATTTAATGCATATTCGCTGTTGGATTTTGGGGGAGTTATCTGCATGGAGTGCTCAAGGATCAATTTTGTGCTGGTAAGAAAAGTTGCATACCTATGGAGTACTTACTACCTTATATTTATCAAATCACCAATTGGGTTGAAACTGTTAAATAATATATATATATATATCTATATATATATTACAGTTAATTGAAACCTTACATTTCAAATAAGATAGAGGGAAAACCAGATCCACACACCTCTATTATTTGTTCAAACTCCAGTAGCTTAATGATTTGCCATACAGTTGTGCTGGCCTTTTGGAAATGGTCTTTCTGTTGCTTGATGAAAAGTTACTTACTTTCTATTTATTACTAATTTTAATTTCTTTTTAGGTTTTTGAATGGTAGGGTTTGTAAGAATAAATTATAACCTGTAGGGGCAATGCATAATATTCGAAGTTGACCTTCTGTAGAATTTCATTTTTCATACTTGGCCTTAGAGATTTTAGCTACTGGTTTGTGTGTCAATGAATGACCAGGTTAGTCCACACTCAGGTAATGCCAAATTGGTTGCATGTTTAAGTTTCTAGACGTTAATGGTCAATTATTCTTCCATATAAGTTCATCTGTGGGGAGATTTGAGCTGATTCAGCATATAGTTAACTTTTATGCTAAGCTTTGAAGTACCTTGTGTGATTTTAATGGGAATACCAAGGATGTGTCTTTGGCACCTTGTTTTCAATCTTTTAATTTTGATTGAGAAATTTGGACTTTTACCCTCATGCTGTATGATAAATAACCATTTATCACAAAATCTTTTAACTTTGTCCCTTTCTTAAAGTATCCATGAGTACTAGCCAATTCTTGCATTAAATGCTTCCACTTTTTGCTTGCGAAAATTCTGAAAGTAAAAGCATTTTGTTTTGCTCCTACATTAGGCACGGAAACGATGCTTGGCTCTTGAATCTCATCCAGATATGATCAAGCAAAACATGATAGAACCAGAATACTGGCCTCGAGTCACTGATGCTGAGCTACAAGGGATATCAAAACCGTATCCTGTATTTTATATCTATTTTTCTCTATTGGTGTTTTATATGAAAAGTTTGAGTTACCAACTTCTTGAAAGAAAAGGGGAAAATATGGATTTTAAAGTAAAATATTCTTTTTAGTTATAGAGCATGCATATTTGTAGTAGTGTATACATACATGAAACTTTGAGACCAATGGTCTTGTTATTCTAATAATTTTGTAGCAAATCCACGCTGTGATCTCTTATAAGTATAAACCTGGGCATTGAGGTTGGCCTTTATAAAATTATAGCTATGGTTCTGTTGTCACTCCATTATTCGAAAAGAAGTTGTCGGCTAGTGATGCTGACCCTAAACTCTCTCGCTTAATATTACCTATAAGATGTGCTGAGGTGAGTTTGTCTTCTTCCAGTTAGTTCTAAATCTATGTGCTACACTAACAATTGGTTCATTATATCAGTATGTAATTAGCACATGCTCATTCATCCAGGCATTCTTTCCAGACATTTTGGAGCCCCGTGGACTCCCTATCAAAATCAGTGACACAGAAGGAAAAGAATGGAAGGCTAACTACCGTTACTGGATAAATGCTGGCAGTAAGATGTATATTATGGAAGGGCTCAGAGAACTTATGATATCTAAGGAATGGCAAGCTGGTGATACAGGTGATGTAATCTAATACTTCAAAGAAATTGCCTCAGAAGTGGAATTATCATTTTTTATTATGATCTTCTCTTCTATTTATTTGGAAGAACAAAAAAAAAAAAAAAAAAAATGGTTATACTTTGAATTTGGAATTTATAAACGAGGAACGATGAAGTCAGCTAATTCCCAACCTTAAGAACTTGCATGAAAAAATTTTGTGGACTGGATGTCATTCTAGCTTCAGAAGCTTTTGCGTGGCTTAATTGTCTTGTAGTTTACCATTATATTTTGTTGTACTTGTAAACATCATATCCTTGTCCAAGTACTAAAAGCATTTCTTTATTCTCTCAGTTACCTTTTTTAAGGTCAAACCAGGTGGAAATTTAGTCATGGGATTAAGGAAGACTTCTATTATCCAATCATCAAATGAGGCAAGAAACTCAAATTATTTATGTATTTTGTTTTTCCTTGTTTATTTGTTTGTTCACAGGAGTATACTAAACAGGTTAAATTAAAAATATGACATGGTTGGCCTTTCTCATATTTAAGTATATTCCATCTACATGTCATAATTAATTAAGTATATTCCATGTCTTTTAGTTTCTGTTACTGTGGTTTTTCTCCCCTCCTAATGCTAAGTTATGGCTTACTCATTTTTCTTTTATGTCATTTCCATTCTGCAATACCCTTCATGTGATGAATCCAAAACATCAGCTTTTGAAATGTTAGCTCCTAAAGATATTATATTGAATATAAATATATTGCTTTGGTTATCTTTTTTCTTTTTCTTTTTTTTTTTTCTCAGAACTCAAGCTGGCGTATATCCAATGACCCATGATGGAGTTGGTTTCCAGAATTAAATGTACTATCCGGCTGCATGCAGTTAATGCCTTATTGCATATATTCGGATTTGAATTTTGGTAAAAGCTTTTTTTTCAATCTTATTGATATTTATCTTCCATCTCCAGTAGGTTGTACTGTACTGAACATGAAAAACTCATCTAGTAATTGGGATATTCCAACTGGTTAGGAAGAATGGATTAGATTAGCTGATTTTAGTAAACTTTAGCCAAGGCCTTGACTACAAGATTCAAGGAAACGTTTTATTGGCCATAAGCTAATTTAATTGAACTACCTGGAAATTTGGAAAAAGCATATATCTTTAATTTTTCTTTTGTTTTCCCGGCAGAAACATATTATGATGAAATCTTTATAAAAGGGCTGGAGCTTATTTAAGTTTTGTATTTAAAGGAATATATTCTATACTAAAAAGGAAAAATCAGAAATATATTCAGCCTTTTATTTTATTTTATTGTATTTTTTATTTTTACCCTTATCTTTAATTCTTCCTTTATTTTAAGTTTCTTTTGCTTGAACTAGAAAATTTTAATTTAATCTCGTGGAAAGACAAAAATATTTATGATATAACAAATCAAAAGTTTTTACAATCAATTGCAGCGTATATACATTAATATAAAGTAAATAATTATTTATTTTAAGAGAATTCATTAAAATAAAAACTGTTAGGAAATTACAAATAAATTATTTAAATAAATCAAGTAATTTCGGAATTTACGGTAGAGCGGTAAACGAGTCGAATTGAATAGAGATGTTTTGAGTTTATTTGTTTATTATTCGAGTATAGTTTGAGTTCCTATTTTGAATAGAAACATTTGTTCGAATTTGTTCGTTTATTTATTTTTATTGTTCGAACTCGAGTGCGAGCTGCTCGTGAATTGAATAGAAATGTTTTGAGTTTATTTGTTTATTATTCGAGCATAGTTTGAGTTCCTATTTTGAATAGAAACATTTGTTTGAATTTGTTCGTTTATTTTTTTTTATTGTTCGAACTCGAGTGCGAGCTGCTCGTTTAAGTTTAAAAGAATTTCAAATTTAAATTTGAATTTAAATATTAATTCAAAACTTTAAATTTATAAAATAAAATAATAAAATTTATAATTTAAATATTTAACTATTTAATAAAAATATTGAATTACCTACAAATTAAAAAAAATTCTAATTTAAATTTATATATTATTAAAAATAATATATATAATATATATAAATATTTATAATTTGTTCCCCAATGTTCGGTATATTCGTGAACAGTATTTTGAATAAGTTTGAAATTTAATCAAGTCTAAAATTTTGTTCGAGTTTATTTATTTAATAAATAAAAGAGCCTGAACCGAGCATAAATAAATTCGAACAAGCTTTGTTCGAACCGTTTGATTTGTTTACAGCTCTGTCACGGGATCGTCTCTATTTGATGAGAATGTCGGTCTTTTTCGATTGAAAATAAATTTAAGAGTTTAAAAAATTGATGCTCGTATTGAGTTGTCTATATTTGATGTTGCCTCTTCTATGTTTCGCGGCTGAAGTGCAGGATTGTTATGGTTTGGAAGTTTAACTAAAACAAACCATAATTTTCTATTTATTTTAAGTGTATACTTAAAATATCTAGTTCTTAAATAGAGTTTTTGGACAATTTTATTTCATTTTTCAGCTAATAAATAAGTAACGTTAGAATTATCATTTTTTTTTCATTGCCCATCTCCTTAAAGATAACTTGGTTCTCTCACATGATGGATCAATTACTTATATTTTCATTCTTCTCACGCCTTTCTCTTTGCGTAATTTAAAATCACGAATTTTATCTTTGGTAAAAAAGATGCATCTCAGTTGACTTATTGATATGGATAAACGATTGTGGTTAGGGTTAAGATTTAGAAAAATACATCTTTTTGCATGATCAACTCAAGTTCCTCAATAACTTGATTTTGCACAAAATATTGTAGTCTTTGCATATGTGTTTTGGACAATCATGATGGAATATTTGGGCTATGATAAACTTCATGAGTTACACATACTCTTTCTCATCCTCCTTGGTAAATTTTCTCTCCTTTGTTTCTCTTTTCTCGTTCTTGATTTTACTGATGATATTCTTCTTTTTCTTTTTCGGTTCTCTATTCCAGAATGAAAAGAGTTTTCTTGTTCATGATTTTGATTTGTTTTTATAAAAACATTTTTTTTTTTACTTTTCTTCCTTCCCGTGCCCTTCTGAGCTAAAGGAATTTGGATCACAATTTTTTTTTCTCCAGACAGAGGTTTAAGGTCATACTAGGAGTTACGAGGGAGGGAAACTATCTTATTTAAGTTATTTTTAAATTTTCTAATCATATTAGGAGCAGAATTCCAAAATATATTTTAATAAAAATTCTGTGATAAAATAATTAACGACAATATATCATATTTAATGTATATTTTTAAAATAAATTTTTTTTCAAAAAAATTTAATGTATATTATATTTGTCTCTATTATATATATATATATATATTGAGAGGTATGAAAATACCCTCATGCTAACAAGGCAAGTACACTAAGCATACGGGACTCACCAAGCACACATGTCAGTCCAGCTGGCATGACATGACAGCTCCCACTTCGCCATACATCAAGCTGGACCGTGGGCTAAAAAGGAGGGATGTCATATCTTCCCACAAAATCCGATAACCATCAGATCTCGTTACTAAATCACCCTGACTACCTGACAAAGGTGACTAAACTCCTATAAATACCACCCCCGTACAGGTAACAAGGGGAAGACCAGATTATTCTACTAATCTCTCTCTATATTACCCAGCTCACAGTCACACCACTGACTTCTCTCACCGTCACGTCACTGACTTAAGCATCGGAGGGTTTACCGGAGACCTCCCACCCTCCGGATAAACTTCATTGTTTTGCAGGCCCAGCATTGCGAGACGACGAACCTTCTACAACACGTAGTCAATCAAGATACGAGTATTTGATAGAGGGAGATAATCAAAACGACATCGGATCACCGACACGTGGCATCGAACCATTTTTTGACCAATCAGTTTGGTTCCGTTACCGGGAACGTAAACCATTTTACATTCCTCTTTCTGAAATTCAAGATGTCACGACATTCAAGTGAACGGAGGAGCCGCCCTGACACCACTGTCCCCACGTCTTGTCATGAGACCTTGCGCGCGGCTCAGTCCTCCGTCCTCGATCGACCACAACCACGATCAGTCGTTGAACGCTTAGGTCCCCGTGGCTCACCTCGCAAGTCGCCGGACCTACGCGAGCACCTCAACGGAAAGAGGGCTATGGACGATAACGGACCGACTGGGGAAGTCGAGGACTTACGAAAGGAACTTGATCTAATCCGAGCGGAGCGTGACCTTTCAAAGCAATGGAGACGACTCCGCGCTGCGTATCGGCGTCGAGGCCTTTCGCCTCCTCACTCCTCCGACGACGACCGAGATCCCGCTAAGAGCCGACTGCAATGATCTCGGAACGACGCTAGTCGGCGGACTAGGGGCCCGACTACCAAACCACTTCACGCTGTGAGCGAGGTTGGGGAGAGTCAGCCGTCCAGCCAGCCGAGTAAAGAAAAGAAACGCCGTAACGGCCATCAGCTGAAGCGGGACCGACGGGAACGAAGCCCGGAGCCAACACGCAAGGACGAACCGAAGAAGAACAAAGCAACCTATGCCGGACCTTTCGCGGAGGGATCCACCGCAACTATGGCGGACACAACTGAAGCTTCCAACATTTTCCCAGTATACCGGTCAAAGTAAGCCGAAGAGCACATTACCAGATACAGATCGTCCATGGACCTCGTGACCACTGCGAGGCGATACTTTGCAAAGCTTTCCCAACACCTGGGTGAAAGAGCCATGAGCTGGTATTCCGCCTTGAAACTAGGATCAATAGAGTCCTGTAAGATGCTCGAAAAGGCCTTGTGGACAAATTCAGTACGTGGGAATAATCCCCAAGACCAGCAGCGACCTCGCCAACGTCAACAAGGGATGATGAAAACTCTGCTCGAGTACCTATAACGCTTCAAAAAGGTGCGACCAGATAGACGGCATTTTCCCAAGACACTGCCATCATCTGCTTCGAGAGCGGCTTCGGTCAAACCACTGTACACGGAGCTCCAACTCGCAGCCAGACACCATCGGCGAAGTGTTCAATGTTGCCCGGAAGGTTGCTCTCGCTGAAAGAAACTCTACGGAGTCACGCTATCGGAGAAAGGAAAGGCATAGAGAATCATCCCCCAAGGCCGTCGGGGCAAGAACAGGACGTGGTGGAAAACCGAAGCTGCCGTCCCAGGCAAAGTCCAAGGAGCACCTCATCGCCGCCGTCAGGGAGAAGCTCGGAGGAAGGGAGCCCTCGCCGACGCGAACCTCCGGAAAATCCGCCTGGGACAAGACGAAGTTCTGTGGCTTCCACCAGGACTACGGACACTCCACCGAAGACTGTTACCAGTTCAAAAGCTGATCGAAAAAACTAGCATGAGAAGGGCAGCAGAAGGACCGCGAGCCAGACAAACCGGCCGGGGGAAGGCCCCGACCGAGTGATCGAAGTTATAACTCCTCGGTACGAATCCATCAGAAAGATAAAAAGGAAGATTTATAATTTGAGTAAGCCTTCCCCGGAGTTGAACTTCGACGCTTTCCCACATGAGCCGATCATCTTCTCTGACCAAGACCTCGAGCTGAACGAAGAGGCCCGCGTCTCCCCCATCGTCATCAAAGTAGGCATGGTAAGACAAGGAATCGATAGATGCCGGGTTAGGAGAGTACTAATCGACACCGGAGCCACAAAAAACATCCTCTATCACAAATGTTTTAAAGAAATGGGGATGAATGACAGCCACCTAAAGGCCAGCAATACAGTCCTTGAAGGTTTCACTGCTCATAAAATTAAAGTCAAGGGAACTGTTAAGGTTAAAGTCACACTTGGCTCCGACATCTGCACCCGCGAAGAGGAGATTAAGTTCTACGTAGTAGACATTACAATGCTATTCTTGGGACCCCGGCGCACGCCGCCTTTGAACTCGTCATCTCCACTTCACACCAGCAAGTTCGATTCGCCACCCACAGCGGAGTGGGGTACGTTAAAAGCAGCCCCAGGAGCCTACTTGCCTACTTGGTAAAGTCCCGACAGAACCCTGAACTCGAGCCACCACTGGCAACGGTCGGGTCAGTCCTAACAACCGGAGAGCATGCGGAAGCCACCGAGCCTGATCAGTTGGCACCCTTCCCGGATACAGACGCTCCCGGGGTAAAGGAGTTAGATGAAGTCGCCATACACCCTAACTATCCCGACCAAAAGGTTCAGATCGGGAGCGAGATGCCGCAGTCGATGAAGGAAGAGATGACCTACTTCCTCTCCACCCACCTCGACAACTTCGCCTGGAGCACGCAAGACATGCCAGGGATCTCTCCCGACATCGCCGAACACAGGCTCAACATCGACCCCACGTTCAAACCGGTGAGGTAGAAGCCAAGACAATTCGGAGATGACAAAAAGGAGGGAATACAATCCGAAGTCCAAAAACTCTTGGACTCAAAATTTATCCGCAAAGTCGAGTACCCTACGTGGCTCGCTAACGTAGTGATGGTTAAAAAGGCCAGCGGGAAGTGGAGAATGTGTGTGGACTACACGGATTTGAACAAGGCTTGCCCAAAAGACTATTATCCGCTACCTCGCATAGATGCCCTTGTGGACTCCACCTCGGGATACGAGTTCCTCAGCTTCATGGATGCATTTTCCGGCTATCATCAAATCCAGATGAAGCCAGAGGACCAAATCCACACATCCTTCCGAGCCACCGAAGCTATCTACTGTTACAACATGATGCCATTCGAATTGAAGAACGCATGAGCCACCTACCAAAGGATGATGAACAAGATCCTGCGAAGTCACATAGGCCGGAATGTCAAGATCTATGTAGATGACATGGTCGTCAAGACCAAACGAGGCCATTCTCACCTAGATGACCTGGGCGAAATGTTCACCACCCTTTCAGAGTATGGACTAAAGCTCAACCCGGCGAAGTGCACGTTTGGGGTAAAATCAGGGAAATTCCTCGGCTTTATGACGTCCGAACGAGGGATCGAGGCTAATCCCCGAAAAATAGAGGCAATACGGAACCTGGCCGAGCCCCGATGTGTTAAGGATATACAACGCCTCAACGACTGCATAGCCGCTCTGGGAAGGTTTGTGTCAAAGTCCGCTGAGAGATGTTTGCCATTCTTTAAAGCCTTGAAGACCGCTGGGAAGACATTTCGGTGGGACGAAGAATGCGCAAAGGCTTGGGAGGATTTGATGGACTACCTGGCAGACCCACCATTACTGAGCGCTCCCACTCCGGGCGAAGTCCTGTACTTGTATATATCAGCCGCACAACAAGCCATCGCGTCAGCCTTGATCCGGGGGACGAACGGCCAGCAGCTTCCTGTATACTTCGTCAGCCGAGTGCTAAGGGATGCCGAAGTATGCTACACGTACATCGAGAAACTGGCTTACGCCTTGGTCATCACTACACGAAAACTCCGGGCGTACTTCGAGTCCCACTCCGTGGTAGTATACACCAACCATCCCCCTGAAACAAATCTTTCACAAACTAGACCAATCGGGAAGGATGCTTCGGTGGTCCATCGAAGTATGCGGCTTGGACCTCACATTTGCGCCCCGCGCTGCGATCAATGCCTAGACCCTCTCAGGCTTCTTGGCCGAGTTATCATTCTCTGAGGCCACAGCCGACGAAGAAACACCCCTCGCACTCCCCGCTGACGAAGTGTGGACAATGATGGTGGACGGAGCAGTAAACGCAAGCGGAATCGGAGTAGGGGCCACCATTAAATCCCCCTCCAGGAAACACAATGAAGTCCGATGCGTCCGACTCAACTACCCCTTATCCAATAACCAGGCGGAGTACGAAGCCTTAATCATAGGGATGCAATGGGCCCTGGACTCGGGAATCAAATCACTAAAAGTATTCAGTGACTCCCAAGTTGTGGTCGGACAGGTCAATAATGAATTCGCGGTCAACTCCAACAACCTCAAAGCCTATGCGGAAAAGTACCTCAGTTGGCCGCCCAGTTTCGGTACTTCGTCCTTAACAAGGTTGACCGCAACAACAACGAAGTGGCTGATAAACTAACGAAGATAGCGTCTGGCGAGGCCCCCAACGACCTCGACGTCCAGATAATTCAAATTCCCACCCCAGAGCATATCTCACCGATTCTGACTTCGACACACGACTCCCCCACATGGATAGACGAACTAAAGAACTTTATAACTTCAGGCATCCTACCAGCAGATAAGGCCAAAGCCAGACAAATTAGCCAGCGTGCAGCCCGATACACTATGCTCAATGATATCCTGTACCGACGCTCCTTCTCCAAGCCGCTTCTCCACTGTGTACCGCCTGACCTCACTCAGACAATCCTGGAGGAGTTACACGAGGGTATCTGTGGTAGACACCCCGGATCGAGGCCCTTGGAGGAAAATGTGATAAATCAGGGATATTATTGGACGACACTACGGAGGGATGCAGCGAACTACGTGAAGCACTGCGATACGTGCCAAAAGTTCAGCAGCGTACCCCGCCTTCCATCGGTTCCGCAGACCCCTGTGCTGGCAGCTTGGCCCTTCGATATGTGGGGAATCGACCTCATGGGCAAGTTCCCCAAAGCGCGCGGACATCACGAATACTTGATCGTGGCCGTCGACTACTTCTCCAAATGGATCAAAGCAAAGCCACTGGCCGCCCCAGCGGAGGAGAACACGCTCAACTTCCTCCACGACTTCGTCCTTTGCTGATACGGAGTTCCCCGAGCCATCGTCTTCGACAACGGTACTCAGTTCGCCACTAAGTTCACAGCAGAGTGCAACCACCTAAGGATCAAACACTGGAAGTCATCCGTTGCATACCCGCAAGGAAACGGACAAGCCGAAGCCGCCAACAAATTGATTCTCACCGCACTGAGAAAAATTCTTGAAGGGAAGTCCAACAAATGGGTTAACGAACTCCCAGCCACATTATGGGCAGTACGGACTTCGGCTAGGGGGCCCACAGGAGAAATGGCCTACGCCCTGGTTTACGGTTTAGAGGCAGTCTCACCATCCGAACTCGCACTCCCATCACACAGGATCTCTACGTATGAGGAAGGGAGCAATAAACGCCAACACCGATTAGACCTGGACTTACTGGAAGAGAAGCGAATAACCGCCCACTTAAGAGCAGACAAGTTTAAGCTGGCAACCAAACACACCCATGACAAAAATTTGGTCAATAGGCCACTCGGAGTCGGAGACTGGGTACTCCGTAAAATAGAGGGAACAATAAGGCATATCACAGCAGACAAACTTACTCCGAACTGGGAGGGCCCATATCTGATCAAAGACGAAGTCCGCAGGGGAACATTCCGCCTCATGGACCAAGAAGGAACGATACTTCCCAGACCCTGGCATGCTAACCATTTGAAGAAATACTTCGTCTGAGATGTTCTGACGAAGTCAAGGCTACATTGAATAAATGCCCTGCCGCGACCACTTGCGAGATAGGTCCCCGACGAGGTCCTCAAAGATATTTTTCATTATAGTTATGGTTTTCCAGTCAACAAACAATCTTCGAAGTCACCACAATTATTCATGAAAGCTCCTTCGAAGTCATTTCATAATAAGGTTTTCGGGTTATAATTTTAAGTCATTACACCTTCGGGGTCATCACACTTATTCAAGACATGGTTCCAAATTACTGGGGTTTTTCAGAGTCATGATCTTTCGAAGTTATCATTACTTATTCAAGATTTTATAAGTTCAATTTTTATTAACTTATTACACGAAGTACAATCAATAAAAGTTCGAAGTAAGAAGGCAAAAATCGCGGAGTTCATTAACTTACAAAAATATTACAAAAAACAAAAATATTTATACATCTGGGGGATCTTCCACCGAAGGGGGAAGACCTTCGACCGAAGGGGGAGCATCTTCGACCGAAGGGGGAGCATCTTCGACCGAAGGGGGAGCAACTTCGGCCGAAGGGAGAGCCACTTCGGGCTGAACATCAACAACAATCATAGCCCGGTCCCCCACTTCGGGCTCTTCCTCATCAAGGACCACCCCTGGCTCCGCGACAACGTCAACCGGAGCAGCAACAGAAATCGGAGTAGCATCAGCACCAACAACCTCGCCCTCCTCAGCAGGACTCTGCAACTGGAGACACAGCTCGTCCAGGTTTGGATGTACTGGTGCGGGCAGACTCCAATGCCTTCCCTCCTTTTCATCACATTCAGCAATCTCCTCCAGTTCGTTAGCATCGAACGGGACGAAGTCGCATCCGTTCCTGAATTCCAGGTGATGAAAATCCTGCACAACGACATCTTGTCTGGGACGAGGTGATGAAGACAGTGAAGTGCATGAGCGCATCCTCTGTTGTAATATCCGTTTGCCAGCTCAAACACTTCCAGTTGACACCTCTCGGAGTTGCGGAACTCCTCCACCACTTGCGAAGTGTGGTCCTCTGACTCCAAGAACTCCACCTTCGACTCCGCAGCCCGCCGCTTCGAGCTCTCCTCCCTCAGCTTTGAGCTCTCCTCCTTCAGCTTCCTGTCAAGGTCGCGGAGTTTGGCCTTCAGCTCCTCATGACTCTGCTGAAGGGACTGCAGGCGTGAGGACTCCCTGTCCTTCTCCACGACCGCCATCTCCACGGTATCTTCAGCCGAGCGGAGTTTGCCTTCTGCGACAACCAATGCTGCGTCCTTGGCGGAGAGCTGGTTCTCCAACTCCACATGTTTTTTCTCCAAGTCCGCCAGATCGGCCCGCGCATCCGAACACTCGGAGGCATGCTTGAAGAGGTGAGCAATGAAGGCGGTCACCTGGGAGATAAACGACAAAGGGATAAATCAATAAAAAAGAAAAAGAGAGAAAAATATACAAGCATAAATACTTCGGCTTGACGAACTACCTGAGACAGTCCGGCCCCGATCTGCCCGAACGCGTTCTCCGGACTGACGGGAGCCTCCTCCAGCTTCCGGTACATGATGAAGTCCATGGCCCGGTGTATGACCCCCCCCCCCCCCCCCCCCCCGTAGAACCTCCCAAATCGCGATCTTGTAGCGGTAGGTTCGCTAGGGGAGGCGAAGCGCAAATGATTTCGCGGGACAAAGACTCGTGCCCCTGCCTGGACTCCAGTGTCTTAAACCCCTCCTGGAGCCAGGACCAGGATGGAGATATAGAGGGGCCAGCATCTCGAACTTCCTGGGACGCCAGTCGCTCCGCCGTAGCTGGAGCCACCTCCCTTAAGTCCGAGGACTCCGCCAGCCTCTGCCGCGAAGTCTTGGGCCTCTGCCCCCCTTCCTCACCTTCACAACCGCGCTTCGCTGGGGGGGCATGGAGTGTCTCTTTCCCCTTGGTCTGGGAGGGTGGAGGAGAGTTCACGGCCGGAGAACGAGTGGTGTTCGAGCCGCCTGCCGCCGGCGGAGTAACGGTGGAACAATCAACAGCCTGAGGTGGGTTCACGTCACTCCGCCTATCCGAACCATGGGATGACGTCTTGCGAAGTGAAGAAAAGTTTAGCCTCATATCTGCCACAACACAACAAGGTCGGAGTTAGCAAAAGGAAAAAAAGAAAAAATGATAACAAAGTTAAACTACTCCGACAACTACTCTACCCTTTGCAACCGGGCAGCCCGCACTACGAGGATTCTGGCACACCGAGCACTCAAAAGAAAAACCCCCTCCCGGGTGCAATCTCCACATCGGATACTCTGACAGATCCTCGAGCCCCAGCTCTCTCCGTCGTTCGTCCGCCGCCGGCCCGCCTATCCCACAGGCGTGGTGATAACTCTAAAATAATAGAGTTATTCACATCCAATTTGCCACATTTTATTCGGGAATTAACTGAATTTATTTGGAAAATGGAATAAAAATGTGTTGATTTGATATTTTCTCTCTTTTTACCTAAAAATGTGGATTTATTGTTAAAAGTCAATTTAATGGAATAAATTGCTCAACATGTGGATGATCTGTATTATTTGTTATTATTTGGGAATTTATTTGAATTGATTTATTGTGACAAGGGTAAAAAGGGAATGTGGATGGTTGACATTGTTGAAAGAAAGTTGGATAAAAGTAACCGAGAAGAAAGTGAAGAATGTGTGGATAATTTGCATCTATACATATATATGTATATATCTTTCTATCTATCTATCTATCTATATATATATATATAATATACACCCACACACTATTTGTCACTTAAAATCCAACTAGGCATATTAAAGATGGACACTTTTGGTCCTATGTATTTATTTCTTTGGTCCTATCCATTATACACACACATATATATATATAAAGTACACATGCTGAAATCTTTGTTATATATATATATATATTTGTGAGAGTGCAAGTTGGCAAGGTGGACAAAAAGATAGAAGATAGTTGTTGTCCAACAATGTGAGAGTGCAAGTTGGCAAGGTGGACAAAAAGATAGAAGATAGTTGTGTCCAACAAATATATATATATATATATATATATATATATACATACGAATGATGAGATTCCTCTCAATTTTCTGGCAGATTTTCAGGAAAAAAGAGGAAGTGGCAGCTGCACTATACAAAAAAGAAGAAGCATATTTCCTAGTGGGTATATATATATATATATGTATATACATACATATGAGGATATCTTTGCAGAATTTCTGGCAGGTTTTGAGGAAATAAAGAGAAATGGCAGCTGCACTATCTATCTATCTCTATATATATATATATATATGTATATATATATGGGAAGGAAAAGAAGTACACGGGAAGGGAGGAGGAGAAAAAGATAGTAGTATGTTTGTATGTTTGTATGTGTTTAGTTACGGGCTGCTTAGGACTTAGGCAGTAGGTAGCTTGTTTTGAGTTGTTTTTGAGCTTAGATTAGAGAGGAAAATACCTGAGAAGGCTGGGGTGACATTGCTGGATTCTTGTAAGCTGGACAGAACCGAAGGCAGCATCATCACGCGGAGGAAATGAAGGACAGCAGCAGCTTGATTAAATCCGATTTGGGGCAGTAGGGTGATCTCCGACCCGAGTAACCCTCTTTCCATTTCTTCAATTTGCTTACTGTTTTGTAATTGAATGTTCTTCAATTTGTTACTGTTTTGTAATTAAAAGATCTTTGTGATATGAGAATGTTTACATGTTTTCAAGGATTAATTATAAACATGTTGAAAAACGTAATGTGGCATAAGATGAATAAAATGCATAAGTTTTGTGTATCGTTTTCTTTATTGATGCTTGTATGGGGCATGCTTAGTTTATTCATGCAATTACTTAAACGAATTAGGAATAACTTGCGGTTACGACTGTCCAAGTTATGTATCGAACTAGTATCTGGCTTTCTAACCGGAAGGGGTCTAGTTGACACGTTAATTGCATGGCACTTGCTTGGGACGCATGACCGTGCGATCAATATTGCAGGGGACACGACCAATTTCACTGTCTTGTGTTGTTCTAGGTTCACGGTACTTCGTACTCCATGAGACGATGTTATCGGGGGTTTAGACTAGTAGGCTAAGTAGTCTGGGTAGAACCAGACCGCTGTAGTGTTAATTTGGAAACCGAAAAGCATGCTTAGCATTCTCGGATTCACTATTGGTTTGTATTTGCATTTTTGGCTTGATTTTTACAGCATTTTATTACCTGTTGTATTCTCATGGTGATTTTCCAGTAGGCTGACCTATAGTAGTAGTTAGGTAGAATTGCTGCGGCATTGGTGATGCTGCAGCATTTCCGTTGCTGCAGTAATATCTTAGCAGTAGCTTAACTTCCGAATCTCCACCCAATAGTCATCATTCTTTATTCTTTTATTCTTTTAACTAGATGTAAATCATGTTTGCATGTATAATTGGCATACAAAATCTCTGTGGGATCGATAATCTTGTACTTAGGTACATATATTACTTGTTGACCAGTGTATACTTGCACTTGTTAAGATTGCGTTGATTTATTCTATTTTATTATCTTCTCAATTTGTGACACACTCACACAACGCAACAAGTTTTTGGCGCCGTTACCGGGGATTTTGGTGTCAATTGATTGTAAATATTGTTTGCATTTGGTTATATTTTTGTTGTTTTATTGTTATACTCATTCTTGAGCTTATGAGATTATTGAAATGATTGTATGAGGGACGAATAAATTATGCATGGGCTGAATTGTTTTTGTGAATTATTGATCTGAATTATTTGTTAAATTTCACCTTGTGTAACATTCATTCCTTAACGTGTGCTATTTTGCATGAGTAAAACGCACAAGGGCTCTCAAGCTACAGTGCTGCCACTTGATCCAGAGATTGAGAGAACCACCAAGGCGTTGAGGAAAAAGAAACAAACCAAGGACAAGGTAGAAATGGCGGAGCAGCGTGTTGTAGAAAATGAACCTGTCTATAATCCTGTTGTGCTGGCAGACAATAGGGACCATGCTATTCGACAGTATGTGGTCCCTATGTTTAATGAATTGAATCCAAGCATTGTAAGACCAGAGATTACTGCAGCCCAGTTCGAGCTGAAACCAGTGATGTTTCAAATGTTGCAAACGGGATAGCAGATGAAGTGTTGAGGCTGAAATTATTCCTGTACTCCCTAAGACCTCTACAACAACCACCACCTTCAAATGCTTTAGAAAACTTGATGAGAGACTTCATGGCAAGGACGGAAACAACCATACAAGGATTATCCTCTACTGTGCGGAACTTGGAAAGCCAAATGGGGCAGTTAGCTCAGGAGATGTGGAGCAGACCACAAGGATCACTCCCAAGTGATACAGAAAATCCAAGGAGAGAAGAAATGAACATTGCAAAGCTGTAACACTACGAAGTGGCAGAATACTGGACGAGCCAAAAATGAAGTCTGGAGCAGCTGAGAAGACCAGTGAGCCCAACCAGAATGCAGAAATTCCAGTAGCTGAAAAAGAATCAGTGGAGCCAAATGCTGTAGCATCGCAAATGCTGCAGCAAAACAGCATTCCAGAACAGCCAAATGCTGCAGCATCGCAACTGCCGCAGAAAAATACCATTCCAGAACTGCCGAATGCTGCAATATCTCCGATGCTGCAGCAATGCAATATTCCAGAGAGCAAACCAGTACAACCACGAATGCCTTTTCCACAGAGGTTTGCCAAAAAGAAACAGGATGAGCAGTTTAAGAAGTTCTTGGAAATTTTAAAGCAGCTGCACATCAACATTCCATTGGTGGAAGCAATAGAACAAATGCCCAACTATGCCAAATTTATGAAGGATATCCTTACAAAAAAAAGATTTTCCAGCTGATTTTATTGTTCTTGATTATGAAGCAGACATGGACGTTCCCATTATTTTAGGAAGACCTTTCCTAGCTACGGGAAGGACTCTTATTTATGTGCAGAAAGGGGAGCTAACCATGAGATTCCAGGACGATAAAGTCACATTCAACGTATTCAAAGCCATGAAATTCCATGATGAAGGTGAGGAGTGTTTTCAGATCACCACCAATGATTCTTGGGAAGAAAAAGATGAAGAGCAAGATGAGGATACCACAGATGCATTGATGGAGGAAAGTCTACATGATGATGGCAATGTGGAGACCAAAGCACATTCAGCTTGGGTAGAAGCAAACCCCCAAAGGTTCAGATTTCGAGCTCAATTTGAATCCTTGGAGATGTCTTCTCGAGATTTCAAGATAACAAACCTTCAGTTGAAGAACCACCACAGCTGGAATTGAAGCAATTGCCTCATCATTTGAAGTATGGTTTTCTAGGGGTAGAATCTACACTGCCAGTAATCATTTCAGCACTGCTGAGTGCGAAACAGGAGGAGAATTGCTTGGAGCTTTGCAGCAGCATAAGCGAGCTATGTGCTGGACCATAGCTTACATCAAAGGTATATGACTAACCTTATGCATGCACAAGATAATTTTGGAAGACAATTCCAAAAATTTAATAGAAGGGCAGAAATGATTAAATCCAATTACAAAGGAAGTGGTAAAGGAACAAAATTATCAAGTGGCTAGATTTTGGCATTATTTATCCTATATCTAACAACACTGGGGATGGAGAATTTGCATGGATTACAAGAAGATAAACAAAGCCAAAGAAATGACCACTTCCCACTGCCTTTTATTAATCAAATGTTGGATAGGTTGGCTGGACGGGATTCTTATTGCTCTCTGGATGGGTATTCTGGCTACAATCAGATTGCTATAGCACCAGAGGACCAGAACAAAACGACCATCACTTGTCCTTATGGTACTTTAGCATTCAGAAGAATGCCATTCAGACTGTGTAATGCTCCAGCAATGTTCCAATGATATATGATGGCCATTTTCACAGATATGGTGAAGCAATATTTAGAGGTTTTCATGAATGACTTCTCCATATTTGGGGACTCTTTTGAAAAATTCTTAGAGAATGTAGCCAAGGTGCTTAAACGTTGTGAGGACACCAACCTAGTCCTCAATTGGCAGAAGTGTCACTTCATGGTTAAAGAAGACATTGTGCAAAACACTTCACCTATAATACTTGTCGATGCTAAGTAGTTAATTGAGCACAATCTATAAGTGAACACTTTCATCTATTATTTATTGCATTTCTTTTTATTTCGTTTTTCTTATTTCTTCTTGTTTGTTTTTATTTTTTTTAGCATTCAATTTCTTTTCCTTGTTTGGTTTTAATTGTTGTTCTTTTATTTTCAGGTGCCTCATTTCGGAATTAATGGCTGTTTACTCCTAAGTTTCTTTTAGAATTTTCAGAATTGGTTTTGAGACTTCAATTTCATATTGCAATGTCGTTCTCTTTCTCTCTTATCGGTACTCTTCTGCTTGTTAATACAGGTATGCCTACGGTCAAAGAGCAAAAGGAGTCAAGGCTATTTTATTAAAGAAATGGGACTTGCCACTGCCTCTCGGCAGAAATGTTGTGACAACAGGCTGCCACACACCGACAAAGCCATTCAAGGCTGCCTTAGTCCAATTTCAATTTCAAAATTCAGGCAGTGCAATTCAACAAGGGACTGCCATGAATTGATTACTTATGCAAGAAGCCCTAGTTCCTTTCAATTTCAAAATTTTCAATGGGTGGCATACAACTAGAATTTGTTGGGAAACCAAAAAGGTTAGTTTATTTTTTATATTTTATTTGTGGAGAATGTGTGTGAATTGAAAAGACAAAGAGAGAAAGAAGTGGGGAGTTATCTAAAGGACACAAATTTCTCTACACACACGGTCTTCTACTTTCCTTCTCTTCAAACTCACTTTTCAGCCTTCAACAAACCAGAAGATTCAAGGTTAGTACTCACTTTTCTACATTTTTATTTCTTCTCGGTAATGTGAGTTGGTGTATGGTACTTGCAAAAAAAAAATTTCTGGTTCATTTTTCTTATCTTAATGTGAGTATACACTCCTTGAGTAGCATGTATAAAATTTATGGAGTACAATTTTTGCATTACAAATGGATAGAGGATTGTATTGGCTGTATTTAGGGTTCTAGTTATACTTGAGTTCTTGTGTGTGAGCATGCTTGTAGAAATAACAGATCTGCCAGTTGATGTGTATCTCGATTTATTGTGTTGGGCAAAAGGGTGGTTATGATTCAAAATGAATTTCATGTCTTAATGGTCTTCATGTTTTTACTTAGTAACAATGACCGCCTGAATTGTTGGTATATTTGTGTTTGCTTTCTTCACACCCGAGAATTGAGAACTTATGTGCCACTAATGCGTTTGTTTCCCATGCTTCATGTTGAACTAGTTTTCCCTTTTTATGATCAGTCCAATGGCTTGTTTTCCCCCTATTGCTACAGCAATGAGGACATTGCTCCTCTTAAGTTTGGGGAGGGTGTCCTCTTGTGGCAAAAAGTTCAAAATGGTGCTAATTTTAAAATTTTGTTTTCTGATGTCTTTTAAATGCATAAACATCCTCTTTGCTGAAATTCTAAGTGATCTATTTGAATGCATGGATGCCTTGTCTGAATAACTGTTTTAGGATGCCTTATAAATTGATTGATCTGGCATAGAAGACCTGTTTGCATCAATGTGGCAGCATTTTTCATATGACCCATTAGAACCTTAGTTTTAACAGGATTAGCGTAGACTTTTGGGACCCGATTTATGATGATATCTTAAAAACAAAAGTACATTCTCGTAGACTTTGTACCTTCTTTCGGAATAATTAGGTATTAGTTGACTCTAAGTGAGAATTATTTCAACTCCCTATCTTTTGCACATAGTCTTACTTGGAAATTTCATGTTTATAAAAAGAGTCACTTTGGTATGAAGGTTCAGAATTTTTAGACTCATCTGTTATAGTCCTTGAGGCGAAATCCTAGTAGATTTGGTACTAAAGAAATGATTGAGGCATGTTCTTGAACTGTTTGAGCCTTTCTAGCTTACCTTAATATATTTTGCTTCCTTAGTTAACCCAAGTTGAGCCTAAGCCTAATTTCTTGACACCCTTATTAAATAGCCACTTATCCTAAATGTTTTGCATGTATCCATTCTTTGTTTTCCCTAAACTTGATCTTAGTCTGCTATGAACACTGTTAAACATAAGTTTGGGGGTATGCTGAGAATGCTATGAGGAGGAACATAGAAATGTTGCAGCACAATGCTGCAACATTATCATTTTTTTGGGATTAGTGGTATTTAAGGAAAATTTGAATGCATAATATAAATGCTCTACGTATTGAGGGTATGTGTATGAAAACATGTGTAAAAAAATGAAAGCACCCTCTTTACTTAAAAGAAAAAAAAAGGAAATATGTGTTATGCTTCTTTGAGGTAAAATGCTAAATACTGATTGTGGTTAAATGTTGCACGTATTTCTAAAGCAGGGTGTAAATGTTTATGCTCCTTGAGTTGATTGAAAAAAAAGAGAAATGTTGTAGAATTGCTGTAGCATTAGTGTTGCTGCAGCATTTTTATTAAAAAATTTTTTTGGGAAGTGATAGCATTGGGTAGAAGCTCCTGGCAGACTAGGACTAAGTTTTGAGCCTACTTTTTATCCATATTTTTCCTACCTTAGCCTTAGCCTACATTACAACCAATTTAAGACCTCTTTGATCTTTATTGCTAAATTTGCTACATTAGTGAAGAGGGGTGTAATAGATTGAGTTTGAGAATACAAAATGAACCTTATGATTACCATATGTTGACTTATGAATGAGATATTGAAAAGGAAAGACTATTCACACGTACACTGGAGTGAAAATTCTTTGAGCTTGGGTTAGTTAATATTTGGTTATTCAACTAAGGATGGAACATTATGTCTACTTGAATTTTGAATTTTCTCTTTCTGAAATCATTGGTCCCAGGTTTGACTGAACTTGCTGAACAAAGTTTTTATGTGGGTATGTATATTTTTGTTGCTTCCGCATTGCTGCAGCATTGCTCGGGACGAGCAATGACCTAAGTTTGGGGGTGTGATAACTCTAAAATAATAGAGTTATTCACATCCAATTTGCCACATTTTATTCGGGAATTAACTGAATTTATTTGGAAAATGGAATAAAAATGTGTTGATTTGATATTTTCTCTCTTTTTACCTAAAAATGTGGATTTATTGTTAAAAGTCAATTTAATTGAATAAATTTCTCAATATGTGGATGATCTGTATTATTTGTTATTATTTGGGAATTTATTTGAATTGATTTATTGTGACAAGGGTAAAAAGGGAATGTGGATGGTTGACAATGTTGAAAGAAAGTTGGATAAAAGTAACCGAGAAGAAAGTGAAGAATGTGTGGATAATTTGCATCTATACATATATATGTATATATCTATATCTATATATATATATATATATAATATACACCCACACACTATTTGTCACTTAAAATCCAGCTAGGCATATTAAAGATGGACACTTTCGGTCATATGTATTTATTTCTTTGGTCCTATCCATTATACACACACAATATATATATATATTGTGAGAGTGCAAGTTGGCAAGGTGGACAAAAAGATAGAAGATAGTTGTTGTCCAACAATATATATATATAATATAATATATTATATATATACATACATACGAATGATGAGATTCCTCTCAATTTTCTGGCAGATTTTCAGGAAAAAAGAGGAAGTGGCAGTTGCACTATACAAAAAAGAAGAAGCATATTTCCTAGTGGGTATATATATATATGTATATACATACATATGAGGATATCTTTGCAGAATTTCTAGCAGGTTTTGAGGAAATAAAGAGAAGTGGCAGCTGCACTATCTATCTATCTATCTATCTATATATATATATATATATATATATTATATATATATGTATATATATATATGGGAAGGAAAAGAAGTACACGGGAAGGGAGGAGGAGAAAAAGATAGTAGTATGTTTGTATGTTTGTATGTGTTTAGTTACGGGCAGCTTAGGACTTAGGTAGTAGGTAGCTTGTTTTGAGTTGTTTTTGAGCTTAGATTAGAGAGGAAAATACCTGAGAAGGCTGGGGTGACATTGCTGGATTCTTGTAAGCTGGACAGAACCGAAGGCAGCAGCATCACGCAGAGGAAACGAAGGACAGCAGCAGCTTGATTAAATTCGATTTGGGGCAGTAGGGTGATCTCCGACCCGAGTAACCCTCTTTCCATTTCTTCAATTTGCTTACTGTTTTGTAATTGAATGTTCTTCAATTTGTTACTGTTTTGTAATTAAAAGATCTTTGTGATATGAGAATGTTTACATGTTTTCAAGGATTAATTAAAAGTGTTTTGGGATTGATATGTTTTCCGTCTTGGGATTGATTGGTGTCACTATGGACCTAGGGGCTGTTTTTCCTATTACTTTAATCCTTGTCTTTCATGACTCGTTTCAGCAAAATATATACTCATAACCTGAAGGTGTTGTAGTCTAGTAAATTATAAACATGTGAAAAAACGTAATGTGGCATAAGATGAATAGAATGCATAAGTTTTGTGTATCGTTTTCTTTATTGATGCTTGTATGGGGCATGCTTAGTTTATTCATGCAATTACTTAAACGGATTAGGAATAACTTGCGGTTATGACTGTCCAAGTTATGTATCGAACTAGTATCTGGCTTTCTAACCGGAAGGGGTCTAGTTGACACGTTAATTGCATCGCACTTGCTTGGGACGCATGACTGTGCGGTCAATATTGCAGGGGACACGACCAATTTCACTGCCTTGTGTTGTTCTAGGTTCACGGTACTTCGTACTCCATGAGACGATGTTATCGGGGGTTTAGACTAGTAGGCTAAGTAGTCTGGGTAGAACCAGACCGCTGTAGTGTTAATTTGGAAACCGAAAAGCATGCTTAGCATTCTTGGATTCACTATTAGTTTGTATTTGCATTTTTGGCTTGATTTTTACAGCATTGTATTACATGTTGTATTCTCATGGTGATTTTCCAGTAGGCTGACCTGTAGCAGTAGTTAGGTAGAATTGCTGCGGCATTGGTGATGCTGCAGCATTTCCGTTGTTGCAGCAATATCTTAGCAGTAGCTTAACTTCCGAATCTCCACCTAATATTCATCATTCTTTATTCTTTTATTCTTTTAACCAGATGTAAATCATGTTTGCATGTATAATTGGCATACAAAATCTCTGTGGGATCGATAATCTTGTACTTAGGTACATATATTACTTGTTGACCGGTGTATACTTGCACTTGTTAAGATTGTGTTGATTTATTCTATTTTATTATCTTCTCAATTTGTGACACACGCACACAACGCAACACGTGGCGACTCTCGTCAAGAAAACTTTGGACTGAGTCTTGGGATTTTCTCCTAGCTCACTCAGGACAAAATCTAAAAACCTCCGATCCGAATCGGAGTACCTAGTGTTCCTTTTTAAGGGAAGCCAAGGATGAAGTGTCCTACACTTCGGGTAAAATGCGAAGCCCGTTCTGGACTCCACACAAACTCACTTCTCCCTCCACTGACTCACCTTATTTGGAGGAGGTTCAAAAAGGGTAACTACGCTGGAACGCGGTCGAAGTGACAACGTAAGGTTATTCATGCTGAGAATGGTAAAGAAAGTCCTCAACAAATTTTCGGAGACCTGTACACCTATTCTCCTACACAACACTGTAAAGGCGACGAAGTACCTAACTCCGTTTGGATGGACATGGGCAGGTTGACATCTAACCAAGTTCAAAAAGTCGCAAAATGCGGGGTCTAAAGGTAAACTGAGGCTAGAGGCGAAGTGCTCATAGGGGATGTGGATATAGGAGTCAGACATTGCTCCACACTCATCAAGGTAGATTAACCTAAATCTACTTCGGTCAACCTCACTGGACAAAAGGGGAGATCTACGCTAAGGGTGTTCTTCCTAAGGGCGAAGTCCCCCTCCAACCTGTTTTTGGTTTTCGGGAGATCTTCGGAGTGGTTGGAGTCAGCATCCTCGCCTTCGAGGACACTGGAGTTGTGCAAATCCACGGACGAGAAGCCCGCGACTGTGACTCTGCCACCCGTGTGTCTAGACCGCCTAAGGACTAAAGGGATTGCCACAGAGGTACTCGGGTCGACGTCAGATACTTCGGCACTCTCATGGTTTGCAGGACTGGATCTCTCAGAGCTGGACTGCGAAGTGGAGCTCGAAGAACTAGACTCCACCGCAACTACTGGGACCTTGGAACTCTCTGAGTCAGACATATCTACAAACACAAAACAGAAGTCCTATCAGAAACTAAAGTCCATTTACTCCGATTCATCATTTCATAGTCTAAGAGCCCCCGCACTTCGCCCTCATCTAGTTCATCATTTCAGTCCAAGTTACGCCCAAAAAACCTATCCCAAAGTCACTCCAAGTGTTTATAACCACCCCTTTTCCTAGAAAAGACCACTCCACAGAGACAAAAATGTCCCAAATCACCCCCAGAAACACACTGAAACCCTCGGAAAAACCCAAAAACACCCGAAACAAAAGTGCGAAATAAAGTACCATAAAAAGGGAGAAGAAAACCGAGGCTACAACACCTCTCTTACCTGCGGTAGTGTAGAAAGTGGAAGAAACTTGGTGGAATCACAGAAAGTATGGGTCACCGGGAATAGACTAAAGAAGCCGGGGGAATTTCCGGGGAGAAAGGCAAGGAACGTTTGGAAGATTAAGAAGGAAATGCAGAGAGCTTTTGAGTTTGGAAAGGAAAAATGGCAAAAGTTTCGCTGGAGAAGAAAAAGTAAAAATGAAGTTCACTAAGGCAAGTGAACTATTTATAGGAGGAGGGAAAATTCAAAAACCATTAAGCTTCCCCAACAAGCTTCGCCCGACCCGACTCCAACCGAGTCGAGGTCACACCAAAGGTCACTTCTCTAACAGCTCATGTGCGGCGCCATCATTGCACGCGCGTGGGGAAGCGCACCAAAGGCGCCACCTCTGGACACGCAAAATGGCTAGCTGACCTCTCGGTAACCAAACCGCCATCACGGGAATCTAACCCCGCGCCGAGGAAGTCAATCGTCACCAGATACTTCGACCACCTCGCCAACGAGTCCAATCTCGATCCAAGTGAAAACACTTCGGCAGGCCGCACCTCTTCAGGTGTTACGCCACCTCGCTAGGCTACACCTCTTCAGGTGTTAAGCCACATCACCGGGTTGCACCTCTTCGCCAGGTTACTCCTCTTCAGGTGTTACGCCACTTCACCAGGTTACACCTCTTCAGGTGTTACACCACTTCGCCAGGTTGCACCTCTTCGTCAAATCGCACCCCCTCGGGTTGTGCACGCCACTCCGGGTCGCTCACACCCTCTCAGGTCACTATCACTGAGGACTACACCCTCTCGGGTTACGCCTCCCCAGGTTACACCCCCTCGGGTTACGCCTCCTCAGGTTACACCCTCTCGGGTTACACCTCCTCAGGTTACACGCCCTTGGCTCACACCTGTTCGGAAACTATTAATGACAAAACAAGCAGCCCGGAGAACAATGGATTTCTAGTACCGTCGAAGCAAACGAGCCCTTGACTCATCCACTTCGACGAGGGGCCACTGAGAGGTATGAAAATACCCTCACGTTGACAAGGCAAGTACACTAAGCATACGGGACCCACCAAGCACACATGTCAGTCCAGTTTGCATGACATGGCAGCTCCCACTTCGCCATACACCAAGCTGGACTGTGGGCTGCATGGTCACTCCGACTTGCCACGTGCCGAAGTCATTACACTTCAGTACTTTGATCAAACGCACTGATCAACCACATTTCTGATGGACAACGTTTGACTCAATCACAGTCAAAGATTCCCATAACAACTTGCTAAAAAGGAGGGATCTCATATCTTCCCACAAAATCCGGTAACCATCAGATCTCGTTACTAAATCACCCTAGCTACCTGACAAAGGTGACTCAACTCCTATAAATACCACCCCCGTACAGGTAACAAGGGGAAGGCCAGATTATTCTACTAATCTCTCTCTATATTACCCAGCTCACAGTCAGACCACTGACTTCTCTCACCATCACGTCACTGACTTAAGCATCGGAGGGTTTACCGGAGACCTCCCACCCTCCGGATAAACTTCATTGTTTTGCAGGCCTAGCATTGCGAGACGACGAACCTTCTACAACACATAGTCAATCAAGATACGGGTATTTGACAGAGGGAGATCATCAAAACTACATCGGATCACCGACACGTGGCATCGAACCATTTTTTGACCAATCAATATATATATTTTGAAACCGTTTCTATTATATCTTAATTCATAAGTTATAAGTGAAATTGTATTAATTAATTTATATTAACAAAATGTAATTTTTTACTAAATTAATAAAAAGCTAAACTATCCCAGATGCACTATTAAAGGTCAAAATCCAGCTTTTGCACCTCAAAGATTTTTTTACATAGAATGCCCTTAACGTTTCAAAACGTCCCACTACATGCACTTCTGTTAAGTCAAACCGTTAGTGACTCAATTTTGCCGTTAGTCAACCTTTTTTTACTATTTAGTACTATTCTAGTTAGGGGCATTTTTGTCCAATTTTTTTAATTTTTTTTAAAATTTTTTTTCTTTTCTTCTTCTTCCTTTTTTTTTCTCTTCTTCTTTTTCTCTCTCCATTAATTTAATTTTTTCTCTCTCTTCCTTCTTTCTCTCTCCTTCTTCTTCCTCGTTTCTCTCCCACATCTCTCTTCCTTCTCACAAGCCTCATTGCTGTAGAAAACTACGATTCCGGTGATAACCCTTCTATAATTGGGGCTTTGAAATCCATCACGGTCACACTCCAGAGCTGCGATGAACTTGCCCGGAGATGGGTGGGCTTTCCTACAGTGGGAAGCTTCTCACGCAGAGCGATCTTGATATACTCTGTTCAAGATTAAATTCTGATTTGAAGAATCTTTCCGGGATTTACACTCTGGGTTTGCTTAATCACAAGTATGCCATTGTTTTATCAAGACCTAATCTTAGAGCTTCTCGGGATGACATGAAGATTTATGTCAAGGACTTGCTGTCAAGGCTCAAGGTTGGGTCTGCAGACATGAAGAAACAAGCTATGTTAGCTTTCAACGAAGTTATTCAAGAAACAAGCTCTGTTTGCAGAAGCTTTCTGAGAATTTAGAAAATGCATGGTCAATTTCTGCACACGACGAAGAGAAAGAAGGAAGAGAGAGAAAGGAAGAAGAAAAAGAGAGAGAGAAAAAAAAATTAAATTAATGAAGAGAGAAAGAAGGAAGAGAGAGAAAAGAGGAAGAGAGAGAAAAAATTAAATTAATGGAGAGAGAAAGAAGGAAGAGAGAGAAAAGAGGAAGAAGAAGGAAATAAAAAATTTTTTAAAAAATTGGACAAAAATGCCCCTAACTGGAATAGTACTAAATAGTGAAAAAAGATTGACTAATGGCAAAATTGAGTCACTAACGGTTTGACTTAATAGATGTGCATGTAGTGGGACGTTTTGAAACGTTAGGGGCATTCTATGTATAAAAAATCTTTGAGGTGCAAAGGTTAGATTTTGACCTTTAAGAGGTGCATTTGGGATAGTTTACCCTTAATAAAAAGTAAATTATTTTATTTATAAGAAATTTATTTTATTTTATATTTTTTAATGGTGTTTAATAAAATATTATTTTATTAAAAAAAATTTATAAAATAATTATTACAATTTTACTTATAATTTTAAAAAAATCATAAATTTAAATGAAATAAATATAAATGTCCATATTAAAAAATAAAAATAAAGATAAAACCCACCTAAAATCTCTACGTCATCCTTTGTAACCAAGAAACTCTTATATAGACGTGTGTGAATATATATATATTTATATATTTTTTTTTGTGAATATACAAAATTATATAATAATTATTATTCAAGTGTTATTTTTAAATTCTTGTATGAACTAAAAACAATTATAAAGTTGAGAGATAAAATCTGTCAATTTATTGTCGTAATCCTCAAATTTATTAAATTTGATTGACGAAAAAAGAATATGACGCGTTTTTTTACCGTGTGCTAAAGATAAAATTATAACTTACGTAAATTATGTGGCAGAGTTCTTTTACATGTGATAGTATTAATGATTTTTAATTATAATATCATTTGTCCTAAGAACGTGACAACAGCTTCTATAGCATCTATTTATTTAATTTTATAATTTATCTTTTTAGAATTAATCAAGGGCTTCTTTAGTTTGTAGGAAAGGTGTGATCGCAATCCCTCTTCAAACATATAAATTTCAGGCAAAATCACTTAACAGTTCAATATTCACAAAGAATTTTTAACCTCATTTTAGACAATTTACTGGACATATTTTCGAAGACATGACTATAGTTTTGATCTAGGACAATTATGATATGTTATTTATTTGTTAAAATATGTGAGTTACCTAAATTGATTACCCCGGTATTGGTAAGTAGTTGTAACCCTAATAATCTTTTGAGTTAATGAGTAAGTGTCGTGTTACTTCCATCTAAGATTGACATAAAGATCTAACTTAGCATTATTAGAGTTCTTAACATATATGGTGTATGTCATGTTAATTATCTTAATCTAGAAGTTATTACAATTACCTTTCGGTCAGGGCTTAAAGTAAATTGTTAAATTAAACTATTATGACATGCTCATAATTCTATGTTTAATTTAAAAGCATAAATAGAGAACCAAATCATAATGATAATTTCAGCTTTATGATCTTCCTAGGAAAATAAGATATGCTGTTAGAATGCCTTGAATTCCAGTTGGTGAGGTGGGCAAGTAGTGGGAAGTTAGTCAACATTTTGTTTTTCCATTTTCCCACTTCTCCTTAAGTTTAGGAAGTTAGTCAAATATTCTGTTTTCCCATTGGGAAGGTGGCCTTGACAAGTGGGCAAGTGGGTGGCTAGTTGGTGAGGTGGGCCAGCTGTCAACAACTGGCTTCCCACCTGTTTAAGGCAGCCAAGGTGGCTGCCATCTTTCCTATAAATAGGTTTATTTGTAAGGCATTCATAGCATTGTAGTTACCTAGACAACACCTCTGTAATCTCTCTCCTAAATTAGTAAAAACTCTCCTCTCCTCTGTTAGGTGGACGTAGCCAACACAATGTTAGTGAACCACGTTAAATTGTGTGTCGTTCTTTATTTTGTTATCTCTTACATCCGTCATAACAAACTAGTATCAGAGCTCGGGTAAGAGAGGTTTGTAATCTGGTGAGAAAGATGTCTGCGTTGAACGTAAAGATTGACACAATTCACGGGGGGAGAACAACTTTAGTTTATGGCAGATCAAGATGCGAGCTTTGTTGAAACAACAAGGCTTATGGATGCCATTATCAAAGGAAGTCAGGGCTGACGATGCTGAGTTGGCTGCCTTGGTGAAGAAGGCACATTCGACTATCATGTTGTGTCTTGCAGATGATGTCATCACTGAGGTCGCAGATGAAGAAACTGCCGTTGGTCTGTGGTTGAAGCTGGAAAGTCTATACATGACAAAGTCTTTAACCAACAAGTTGCTTCTGAAGCAACGTCTGTTCGGTCTGCGAATGCAGGAAGGTACACCTCTTAGAGACTATCTGGATCAATTAAATACAATTCTTTTAGAGTTGCGTAATATTGATGTTAAGGTAGAGGATGAAGATGCTGCCTTAATTCTGTTGGTTTCACTACCATTGTCGTATGAGAATTTCGTACAATCTTTCATTGCTGGGAAAGATACCGTGTCTCTGGAAGAGGCTAGGTCATCTCTCCATACCAGAGAGCTGCGCCATAAGGCGATCGGAGCAGGGATAGACAATTAGGCCGCTGGATTGATAGTCAGTGGAAGCAAGGGACATGGACAACTGGGCAAGAAGAAATTCAAGAAGCCGGGTTCCAAGGGTCCAAAAGCAAATGATATTTGTAACTACTACAAGGAGAAAGGGCATTGGAAGAATGAATGCCCAAAGAAGAGAAAGCAACCGCTGGAGCAGAAACCTGGATCTGGATCTGCTGCGGTAGCGGTGGATGGCACCAATTCTGAAGAGGACATCGCTCTAGTTGCAGACGAACACACGCATCATGCTTATGTGTGGGTCCTTGACTTTGGGGCGTCCTACCATATATGTCCAAGGAGAGAGTGGTTTTCAACCTATGAGCAGATAGACGGGGGAAATGTCTCTATGGCAAACAACTCGGTCTGCAAGGGGGTTGGAATAGGCTCGATCAAGATTCGGACGCATGATGGTAAATTCTGCATATTGCACAATGTCAGACATGTTCCACTAATGACGAAGAATCTGATATCCCTGAGCTTGCTGGATGATGCGATTCCGGTTGACGTACTAAATAGGTGTTATTTTACCCTATGTCGATTATGATTAATTAAGGACTGTGATTGACTAATTGTCACGTTTAGTCTTATGGTGTCACTTAATCAGCCAGAATCTAAGGCAGAGTACCTATCGTGTAGCTAGTCTATTGGAAAGTATCTACGATTTTACTAAGTTAATTATCGTACTCCCAGGGAAGTGGCAACGGCTTAGTAGTAACTAGCCTCTTATCCTAACTCTTATCTTATGATCCAGTTATGCAATCTTCATCAAATACTTTGATGAGAGGGTGATCCATTCTCCACTAGGTTCAAGTCTAATTAACCCTAGAAGTGTTTTAAAGATAAATTCTGATTCTATGTTATACTGTTCCTATATGTTGATTGACCTATATTCGAGTATTTTAGATGCATCTTAGCCTGGATTGCAACTATGTTCTGTGTCTAAAGGCGTACCACATCCGAGGTCTCTAATAAACCGCCCTACCTTAATGACGGCCCTACTCACGGTTCGGGACGAAGGCATCCATGAAAGCCCTATGTCACTTCGGGGATCATACCGCTTGCCCTAGCCGCCGGCATAATCGGACTCAGCTCGGCCCCTACCTAGACTACTTTAACAGGCAGGGTGTTCAACATGTTATTTTATCTAGCATGGCACACACCAATACTAATTGATGCCTGTTAAACTAAACAGGTTATGATTAGACCGTGGTTAGGAATTGTCTATAACCCTAACTTTAGTTTAAAAGAGCACATTAAACATGCAGACATAGTGAATATTTAGCAGGTGGCTATTTCCGGAAAAATATAACAACTTCAACATATAAAACAACTATTCATAAAAATCATAATCAGATGTTCATAATAAGTATTTAGAGAAAAACAATAACAACATATAAGAGAGGGGTATGGGGACTGATGCCATAAAAAATCACCCTTTACGTAGTCTCGCCGCAGAGCGTACTGCTGTATATGTTGTACTGCCTCCTCTGACTCTGCTCACCAGAACCTTCGGAGGACGCTTCCTCAGCCTAGTAACTGGGCTTTACCTTAATACCCAGCTTAAGCCCAGCCCTGTGGACTGACTCTTCGAACGCCTAGAGCTCTCTTAGGGTCTCCTAACGAAACCCCGGGTATTCTATGAATACCGGAAACGAACCTATCTATAGAAACCTAAGATCTGAGACTATTTCTCAGAAACTAAACAAACACTAATAAGAAAGAAAACTGAGATCCGAGTCTCTGAGTGAGTTGTGTACTGGAAAATTGTACACTGGAAACCACTTAATGACTCAGATCGAGTGGAGAGGGATGAATTCAACTGCTGGAGGCCTGGGGTATTTATAGCAGCTTCCCGGAGTGAAAAATTCTGAAAAATTCGATGTGGGACAGCTTCTGGCGGCTCGGGACGCCCGTCCTGATTCGTTGACCAGGTTCGGGACGCCCGTCCCGGTTCAGGACGCCCGTCCTGGCGGTTTGACCGGGTCGGGACGCCCGTCCCGGACCTTTGACCGGGTCAACATTTCCAAAAATTGCGTTTTTGCCCCAGAATTTGCTGTTTTCGTCTACTTTTCACCTGACACTTCCAAAATCATAAAAACCGTGAAATCAAGTAAATAGTAACAATTAATGTCCATTTACTCTCAATTTCACATTAAAACATATATAAAAACATGCTAAAAATGTGATACGATTTTAGCGTATCAGATAACCCCACACTTAGCTTTTTGCTTGTCCTCAAGCAAAGTCTACATGGAGTTAGTGATTTTAAACCGTAGTGCAGTCACTTAAATTCCTAATCATGTTTTTATTCCAAAAATTCTTCAGACAATTCTTAACACAGGTCTGATTGGTTAGGTTGCTATGACAAGGTCTCACATGTCTCTAGTAGTTTGTTATGATCAGGCAGAAAAAAATCAACAACTAGGTGGACTTTTTTCTTAGTCACAGGGTCTTCCTGATGTGTAGTGTGTGTACTAGTCTAGACCAGATAGTCAACACAATGAACTCTTCTTAACTGCTACCAGATAATACTTCACCTATCGCTAGACATACTGACAACAGATAACTTCTGAGTTCTGAGCTTTGGTGATCAGATTTTTAATGTTTTAGCACTTAGTTATTTTCTTTATAGATTCAGGGTATTTCGAGTTTGCTTAGAACACGTCAACTTCAACTACCCATGTAGCGAGTCCCACTCCGATGACTCCCAGATCTACACGACCTTAGGGCATCAGGCTTTAAGTTCCCCGAAGGAGTGGTGCTCGAGTAGCGAAGGCCGCTGGCAAACTACCCTATTGTAATTAACTTCCTTAAGTTCTTTTCACTTTTAGCTCAGAGTCTCATCTAGTCATTCTAACTGCCAATATATCCACAACTGGTCTAATTTTATCTAGTGGAGTCTCGAATGGCAATTGGTTGAGGTCTCTAATCCAGACAAGGTTGTGCTCAGTTATCAGGAATTCCCTATTCCTAATCAATTAGTCCAAGATAGCTATCGACTATCTCCTACTAACCATAACATACTACCTACATATCATAGACATAAGCAATTTGTTTAACCAAGCATACTGCATTAGAAGTCTGAAAGACAAAAATTTTGAAAAATTTTGGAAGGGTGTGAAAATACAGGGAAAACAAGCAAAAGCATGCGAAAATTTTTTTTTTCAAACTGCTACAGTGCACGTGCACTGCTACCCCACACTTAAGTTTGGCACTGTCCTCAGTGTTCATGCATAGCTAATTACCCCACACTTATTTGAAGACAAGAAATAAAACATAATAAAAAACAAGAAAAGACAGAATAATGCAACAATTCTGTATGTCATATAAATCAATTTTGTACAAAGATTCATAGTCATACAGCCCAGACATACACAAAGAACAAGATAAACAAAAGACAAAGAAAAAGAAAGAAAAGAAGGGGAGAGAGACTAAGAACCCGGCGGGTCGCCATCCAGTGGACCGAGGTCTGTTAAGTCAAACTCGAAGTTCTCCGCTACTCGGGCAGTCTGCTGATGTAACTCCTCAATCCTACTGGTGATCATGGCGATCCTGTCATCCATCACCGCCAGTCGTCTGTCAATCCTGTCATCCATCATTGCCAGCCGTCTGTCGATCCGGTCCATGTCTCGACTGTATCGTGCCGATAGTTCTGCCAATCCGTGCGACATGTGTCGTTCGAAGGCAGTACGTGGCACGAACGTCTCGGATGGATGGATATGCGGTGGAGCTGCTTCTGATGCCGAAGCCTGTCCTGGCTGCTCTGTGTGGATGGTGTAGCGGCCGCTCGCATCCCGGACAACCATTCCCATGTTCCGTAGGATGGTAACGTCTGTGGGAATAGTGGTTGGGGCGACCAGAGTAAGCTCCGAGCCCTCTATGTCCAACTCCAGGTAGCGGGCTATCCTGGTGATGAATGGCCCGAGCCCCAGACACTGTTTCCGAGTGTCCGTAGCAAAACCCCGCATGATGACTGTGATAAGTCGAGCCATCTCTACTGTAGATCCCATATGCATGTTGGCCAAGAGGAATGTCTCCATCTGGGTGACATTCCCGGGGGCCGTCCGTCGTCCTGACAAAGTGTGTGCAATAATGGCATGTAAGTAGCGAAGAGCAGGATAGATACCTGTGGCTTTCGCAAAGCCATGCTGGTAGGGAACACCCGTCATACAGATCTGAGCCCAAGCAGTGGAGACATCTGCAGAAGTGAAGTCCCGAACTGCTGTGGTGTAGGCGGGCGTATCCAGCTCCTCTCTCTGCCAGATACCCAAAGCGATGCCGAACTCGGCCATGCTCATCGACCGATCTATTCCGCCTAAGCGGAATGTGATCTGCTCCTGGTGGCATGCAAAGGATGCATAGAACTCACATACCAGCTCCAGGTACGTGGGCTCTGTGACGATGAATACTCGACTGTAGGGTAGTACATCGAGTATGCGTCTGATCTCAGCCTCTACTCCCAGTGTCTGTACTGCTGCCCAATCCAGCGTTCTGCCCGTCAGAATCGTGCGTCCGATGTACCCAGTGCATCTCTCCTGATATGCTGTGCTGGAGGGAAACAGCATAAAAGGATGTGTCACTGAGGTAACTGTCATAGTGGATGGGTACGAGCACGTTTGGCAGCCATTTGGTTTGAAAGTGTTTGAGAGACTTTTGGGGAGTTTAGGTAGGAAGGAAGGTTCGAATTCGAATTCTGGAGGTGAATTTGAATTCAAAAGGGTGAAATTAGGCTAGGGAAAGATTTCGAAATTTTTGGCGGGAAATTCGAATTTTGGAGGGAAATTCGAATTTGGAAGGAAATTTAAAATTTAAATTTTGGAGGGAAATTTGAAATTTTAAATTTGAAAAGTTTGCCAAAGGAAAAGAGAGAGAGTTTTTTTGAGAGAGGTGGATTTTTGGAAGTGAATTTTGAGGAAAAAAAAATGAAAAATTGAGATTTTATAGAAGGGGAGGCCTTCGGGACGCCCGTCCCGGAGGCAGGACTCCCGTCCCGCTGGACGCCCGTCCCGGGTTGCCTCGGGACGCGTGCCAATTCCGAAAATTTATTATTATTTTTTTTTTAATTCCTGCAAATCTCAGTATACCAAAAAATAATCCTAATTTTTAACAAGGCTTCCTGTTTATCCAATGAAATTCAGAAGTTGTTAAAAACACTCTATGCAAAAATTCCTCAGTCTCACTTTTTCGAAAATCATACTACCCTAATTTTATTCCTATTTAAATTCAGCAAGAAAAACAAAAATTTGAATTTATACAATTTAGTTAATGAAAAAATAAACTGTAATTGCAAAATTTTCGTTTTTCATAGAAATAAAATGTCTGAAGAAAATTGTTGAAAATAAAGGACCCTTTAGAAAATGTTTGAAAAATAGAAAAATATGGGTCAATTATTCAAGTTTCAGTTCAAACGAATTTATTGCTGAAAATAAAAGTAAAAGAATCTTCCCTTTTTAACGAATCCTGTCTCTGATCTCCTGTAGTTCTGTCCGAATGCTTCGCATTTCTATGCGTATTGTTCGCATCTCATCCCTCTGCCTGTTTTGCTCACTGCGTAGATCAGCCATCTCTCGGAGTAGTTGTGCACCTTGGTTCTCCTGGAGATTGACCGTGGCTCTGAGTCGGTCTACGTTAGTTGTGATGTTCAGACTGAGTTGGTCTAAATGACACAGTCTGCTGGCAATCCCTTGGTCCATCTCATAGACCCTTTGAGTTAGTGTGTCTATCTGCACGGACAACAGTGAATAATAACCGTTAGTACTCCCCAGATGAAGGGGTGCGCTCGTGAGGTGTTGGGGTGTATGCAGGAGAGGTCGGTGAATTCTGGGTTTGATCAGTAGGGGGTGGATTTAGAGGAACTCTCTGGGTAGGAGGGTGAATTGGAGATCTCTGGGGTACTTCTCTAGGAGGAAAGGTATCCTCAGAAGGATCTTCTTCCGTGGGACTATGCTCACGGGTGTTCAGGAATCGTCTCACTAGTTCACTGGCATCAGGGCTCGAGTTTACTTCTACTGGTTGTGAAGGAAGAGTCCCTCGTGGTACTTCTGGTGCGGGTCTAGAGGGGCCTTCTGGTTTCGTCTTCTTTGGTCCTGGAGTGTCAGGGTTTTCTGTTTTCTTTGCCTGGTTAGTAGCTGCTCTTGTTCTCTTCATCTCTGAGTGCAAAGTCTGGTTAGAAATAACAAATAACAAACATAGGAAAGTGAAGAAAAACGAGAAAAGTATTTTTAGGGGTTTTAAAATTTATTTAGAAAGCAGGTAAATTTCCTCAATACGGTTCTAGAATAATTTTCTAAAATTTGATTATCCTAAGTCTCTTAATTCCAGATATTATCTAAAATTAATTAGTTATGATAATCCTATATTCAGGAAAGTGATTGTCTAGCTGGTATAACATAAGTGTTAATCAAAAGTCTAGGTTACTACCGTTACCTATCATAAGTCTCTAGAATTGTGGCCAATAATCCTAAATTCATTATGATATTTCCCCGGCAACGGCGCCAAAAATCTGATGCGATTCCGGTTGACGTACTAAATAGGTGTTATTTTACCCTATGTCGATTATGATTAATTAAGGACTGTGATTGACTAATTGTCACGTTTAGTCTTATGGTGTCACTTAATCAGCCAGAATCTAAGGCAGAGTACCTATCGTGTAGCTAGTCTATTGGAAAGTATCTACGATTTTACTAAGTTAATTATCGTACTCCCAGGGAAGTGGCAACGGCTTAGTAGTAACTAGCCTCTTATCCTAACTCTTATCTTATGATCCAGTTATGCAATCTTCATCAAATACTTTGATGAGAGGGTGATCCATTCTCCACTAGGTTCAAGTCTAATTAACCCTAGAAGTGTTTTAAAGATAAATTCTGATTCTATGTTATACTGTTCCTATATGTTGATTGACCTATATTCGAGTATTTTAGATGCATCTTAGCCTGGATTGCAACTATGTTCTGTGTCTAAAGGCGTACCACATCCGAGGTCTCTAATAAACCGCCCTACCTTAATGACGGCCCTACTCACGGTTCGGGACGAAGGCATCCATGAAAGCCCTATGTCACTTCGGGGATCATACCGCTTGCCCTAGCCGCCGGCATAATCGGACTCAGCTCGGCCCCTACCTAGACTACTTTAACAGGCAGGGTGTTCAACATGTTATTTTATCTAGCATGGCAGACACCAATACTAATTGATGCCTGTTAAACTAAACAGGTTATGATTAGACCGTGGTTAGGAATTGTCTATAACCCTAACTTTAGTTTAAAAGAGCACATTAAACATGCAGACATAGTGAATATTTAGCAGGTGGCTATTTCCGGAAAAATAAACAACTTCAACATATAAAACAACTATTCATAAAAATCATAATCAGATGTTCATAATAAGTATTTAGAGAAAAACAATAACAACATATAAGAGAGGGGTATGGGGACTGATGCCATAAAGAAATCACCCTTTACGTAGTCTCGCCGCAGAGCGTACTGCTGTATATGTTGTACTGCCTCCTCTGACTCTGCTCACCAGAACCTTCGGAGGACGCTTCCTCAGCCTAGTAACTGGGCTTTACCTTAATACCCAGCTTAAGCCCAGCCCTGTGGACTGACTCTTCGAACGCCTAGAGCTCTCTTAGGGTCTCCTAACGAAACCCCGGGTATTCTATGAATACCGGAAACGAACCTATCTATAGAAACCTAAGATCTGAGACTATTTCTCAGAAACTAAAACAAACACTAATAAGAAAGAAAACTGAGATCCGAGTCTCTGAGTGAGTTGTGTACTGGAAAATTGTACACTGGAAACCACTTAATGACTCAGATCGAGTGGAGAGGGATGAATTCAACTGCTGGAGGCCTGGGGTATTTATAGCAGCTTCCCGGAGTGAAAAATTCTGAAAAATTCGATGTGGGACAGCTTCTGGCGGCTCGGGACGCCCGTCCTGATTCGTTGACCAGGTTCGGGACGCCCGTCCCGGTTCAGGACGCCCGTCCTGGCGGTTTGACCGGGTCGGGACGCCCGTCCCGGACCTTTGACCGGGTCAACATTTCCAAAAATTGCGTTTTTGCCCCAGAATTTGCTGTTTTCGTCTACTTTTCACCTGACACTTCCAAAATCATAAAAACCGTGAAATCAAGTAAATAGTAAACAATTAATGTCCATTTACTCTCGATTTCACATTAAAACATATATAAAAACATGCTAAAAATGTGATACGATTTTAGCGTATCACTGGATAGTAAGGGGTTCAGCTTCAAGGGTCAAAGTAGAGTTATACATGTCTGCAGGGGCTCTAATGTGATACTTAAGGGCGTCAAACAAGGAACTTTGTACTTTTTGCAAGGTTCAACAGTTGCTGGTTCTACAGCTGTTGCGTCATCTGAGGTTCACCGGGATGATTTGACCAAATTATGGCATATGAGACTTGGTCACATGGGTGAAAGATGGTTGCAGATTCTGTCAAAGGAAGATCTTCTTGGTGGTCACAAGATCAAGAGCCTTGAGTTTTGTGAGCATTGTGTCTTTGGGAAGCTACATCGCAGCAAGTTCCCAAAGGCGGTTCACCGAACAAAGGGCACGCTGGATTACATCCATTCAGACTGCTGGGGTCCGTCTCGCGTTGAGTCTTTAGGTGGTCACAGATTTTTTATGTCGGTAAACGATGATTACTCAAGGATGACTTGGGTAATCATGATGAAACATAAAAGTGAAGCGTTCAAGAACTTCAGGCAGTAGAAGACGCTAGTGGAGAATCAAACTGGGAAGAAGATCAAGAGGCTGCGAACTGATAATGGTCTGGAATTCTGTTCGCCTGAGTTCGATGTGTTTTGCAAGGATGAGGGGATTGCTCGACATCGCATAGTCAGGGATACACCACAGCAGAATGGTGCAGCTGAGCGCATGAACCAGACACTTCTGGAGAGAGCGAGGTGCATGCTCTCTAATGCTGGTCTAACTAGACATTTCTGGGCAGAAGCAGCTACAATGGCATGCTACATAACAAACCGGGGACCACACACATGCATCAACTATAAAACACCTTTTAAGGTGTGGACATGGAAGCCTACTGATTACTCAAATCTGAGAGTTTTTTGCTGTACAGCTTACTATCATGTCAATGAGGGTAAGCTGGAGCCAGGGGCTAAAAAGGGAATATTCGTGGGCTATGGAGAAGGGGTGAAGGGATATAGAATCTGGTCTCCATTTGAGAATAGGATTATACTTAGTAGGAGTGTAATTTTTATGAGAGTTCTATGCTCACCCTATGGTGAAGCCCATTATTGTAGAGAAGAATGGTGCTGTTGATGAACAGGTGGAGGTGCAAGTCACTCAAGGGGAGCAAGGCACAGAAGTTGGTCGTGACCAACTGCCACAAACAGAAACCAATCTGCCAGAATCTACACCACCAGAAAATCAAACATCTGAAGGTTTTCACATAGCATCGCGTTTGACCGACCAGAAGGTTGGAGTTGGACCCCGAAGCGGTATGTTTTGATAATATGGTGGGTTATGCACTGCAAGTTGCTGAGGAAGTGGAGCTTCATGAGCCGTCCACCTACAAGGAAGCAATTTCATGAACTGAGTCAGCACAGTGGTTGGCTGCAATGAGAGACGAAATGGAATCTCTTCACAAGAATCAAGACTTGGAGCTGGTCAGATTGCCGACAGAGAGAAAGGTAATCACTTGCAATGGGTTTTTCAAGAAGAAGGAAGGAATTCACCGACTGAGGGTATTAAGTATAAGGCACGAGTAGTTGCAAGAGGGTTCCATCAGATAGAGGGAGTAGACTACAACGAGATTTTCTCGCCGGTGGTCAAACATACTTCTATCATGATGCTACTAGCAATAGTTGCACATCAGGATTTGGAGCTTGAGCAACTAGACGTGAAGACTGCTTTTCTACACGGAGAGTTGGAAGAGGAGATATACATGACTCAGCCAGATGATTTCCATGTTCCGGGAAAGGAGAATCATGTGTGCAAGTTGAGGAAGTCCTTATATGGGCTTAAGCAGTCTCCACGGCAGTGGTATAAGAGATTTGACAGCTATATGATGCAGCTCGGCTACAATAGGAGTCCTTTTGATTGTTGTGTATACTACAACAAACTGAAAGATGGTTCTCGCATCTGTCTGGTCTTGTATGTAGATGATACGTTGATTGTTGCTCGGGACAAGTCTGATATTCAGAAACTGAAGGATCGTCTCAGTGCAGAATTTGAAATGAAAGATCTGGGTGTTGCTCGGAAAATTTTGGGAATGGAAATCTATAGGGATAGAAATCAGAAGAAACGTTTCTTGTCACAAGAAGGGTACATTAAGAAGATATTAACAAGGTTTGGCATGTCATCAGCTAAACCTATAGACACTCCAACGGCTACAAACAGCAAGCTGGTAATGTACGCACCTTAATCCGAGGAAGAAAAGGAGTACATGTCAAGAGTTCCTTATGCAAGTGCAGTAGGAAGTCTGATGTATGCTATGGTGTGCACCCGACCAGATTTGGCATATGCTGTTAGTATTGTTAGCCGATTTATGGCTAAACCAGGGAAGGAGCATTGGCAGGCTGTGAAAAGGATTTTTCGATATCTTAGAGGTACGTCAGATGTTGGTCTTATTTATGGGAGTGATACACAGTGCTTGGTAACCGGCTACTCAGATTCTGATTATGTCGGGGATGTTGGACATAGGAGATATGATTGTTATGTTTTCACTCTTGGTGGTTCTTGGTGAGTTGGAAGGCAACTCTACAGCCTACTGTGACTTTTGTCTACTACAGAGCAGAGTACATGGCATTGACAGAAGCAGCCAAGGAGGGAATTTGGTTAAAAGAACTATCAATGATCTAGGTGTACATCAGATCAGGCTATAGTGTATTGTGGACAGCTTGAGTGCATATGCTTGCCAATGATCAAGTTCATCATGAGAGGACTAAGCACATTGATATCAGGTATCATTTTCTAAGAAGTGAGAAAAGAATCAGGGTGAAGAAGTGTGGGCGACTGACAACCTGCTGACATGTTCACCAAGCTAGTTCCACATAGCAATTTCCAACACTGTGTTGGACTTGCTAAATATCACAAGCTGCTAAATGGCAG